>JAUUDZ010410040.1:0-15231 GCA_032361705.1 Panulirus versicolor | reverse complement strand
CATACTACCTATCTCTCCTTTTTTCTCATCTTGATTACATCCACACACATTTAGACACCCCAATCTGAGCCTTCGAGGAGAACTCCCCGCATGACTCATTCTTCTGTTTCCCCTTTTAGAAAGTTAAAATACAAGGAGGGGAGGATTCTAGCCCCCCCCCCCTTTAGTTGCCTTCTATAAGACGTAGGGAATGCATGGGAAGTATTCTTTCTCCCATATCCCCATGTGTGTGTGTGTGTGTGTGTACACATGAATGGATGGGCCATTCTTCGTCTGTTTCTTGGCGCTACCTTGCTGATGAAGGAAACAGCGATGAAGTATAATAATAAATATAAATATTTTGTATTAACTTCCCTTCTTTCTAGGAAGTTGTACTCTATTTTACCATGCAACACATAGCAAATGCATACAATCTAATGACCGAATATGACCATTACTTAGTTAACAATGAAATCTGTAAGAAAAAGACGTTATTAAAGTATTGTTTTCAGCCATTACATTGATACTATCATTAACATTTAATATGTGACTGTTTTATCTTCCACCGATGAAACCATGTTGTTTTTACTTATATAATTATCATCATTGGGAAGATCATTTAAACTTGGTTCATTGGGTAACATCTTTCAAATGCTGATACAAAAAAAAAAATCCCTCAAGTGTATCAATAAACTTGAACTCATCACAATTTATACAACTTTACAAGTTATAATCATATCTTTATAACTAAACTCACCCATAAGAATGAGGAGTGTGATCTATCCAGCTAACTTCCATTCATAATCCCTTAATCTCTCATTAATTTCATTAGCAAACTGTTTCTTCTGTATAGACAGCCAAATCATCATTCCATCATTCTTGGTGCAATTCTTAGCAGCACTTATTCCTAAAAATTTTGGTTTTGCTCAGATGGCAGTATATCAAGTGATTTTATGTAGAGCTACTTCTCTACCTATTTCATGTTCTGTATTACAACTGTGATGATCATAATCTAAATCAAACTCATTTACATTTAAAGAATACAATTAGTTTTTAGGATTAATTTCTTTGGTCCCCAATAATTTTTGGCAAGTGTTTAGCTGATCATTTCATATTCATCTATTTAATTAGGAAAACTACTACATTTCTCTACACACAATTTAACATATGGCCGATAGTATTTACATTCTTTCTCTTGTAATCATATTAGTTCATAACTTATACTAACTACTAGTTTCTTAACTTTAAAAGCTGCTTAAGTTTAACATTAGCTAGTTTTTCAAATCCATAGACAAAAAGCCACTAAGACTGAAAGAGTCTTGTATGTTGTTTTCTTACCTCGAAATATCTTATGAATTTCATATTCTGTATTACATCACATTCTGCTGCTATTTTCATCACCACTGTTATGTCAAAGTTTTTTTAATTCTTCTTGACTGGATGATTTAAATTCAGGCACCACAAATACAATGATGTTACCTCCCATTTATTCTTCTCTTGAATGTAAACAATAGCCTCATCAGGTCCTTGGAAACTACTTGATTGCTATGAACAGGTACCCGCAGCATTGGTTTAAGTTAGGTACAGCATGATTTAGTCAATGTGCATTTCAATGACACTTCCCAAGTTTATCGATCTTTTTGGGTAATGTATCAGTTGACGGGCGCGTGCTTTTTGTTTGAGAGATTTTGACTGAAGTGATATACCATTGGACTCCTTACACTTAAAAGAGTTAATATGAAGTGTGGGATTTTAGGTGTAGCACACCAATTACTATGCAATTTTTAAGTAAAGTGGGCAGGGCTTTGAAACGGGGGTCAATTGTAGGGTAAAAGCAATCTATGTCGACACATGAGAGTGTAAGAAATCCACTGGTAGGACTTTCGTCAAAGTCTATGAACTAGAATGCGAACAAGAGGGAGGCCTACGGCCTGCCAACGTCCTTAATTCATTTGAAGTGGGTGCTCATGCATGTAACAGACGTCTACAAAACATTTACCTGGCGCTTGAGTGGATTCTTTATCGCTTTATTCAGTTTCTTTAGTCGATACACGAACCTAATGAAGTTGTAATACAGTAAAACTTGCGTGCTGAGTCAAGAAATGCCTTATTGCCTTTATTGATGATGCATTTTCATTCCACCGCCGTGCATCGTAAACTCTAAATCTGACTGAATTGGAATTTTCCAAATATTTATGTTGGACGAGTTCAGACATCTATAAAGATATATGGATGGAATTAATTCTTGAGATCCATCCCACACAGGTTCAGATTCCTATATACCTAGACGTCTGTACTCACTGTGTACCTCCCGAATCACATGAGCCATGGCGCAGTGGAGTACATATTTTGATAAATATAGAATTTTACCAACAAAAGGACACACGAGACGCCTGTAGTGTTTAAATAGGCATGTTATCGTTATACTTTCACATTTATTGATATTTTACATTACGTATGTACTATCAAACCACACATTTTCCATCTGCTTCATAATCCTACCTCGAGCTAATTCTTTAATTTCGAAAGACTGATTTTAGGAGTGATAAAAGAAAATCTCACAATCTCAAATCACTCCTCTCAGTAGCAGAAACTTAATTCCATTAGAGTAAAACACTGATCATAATTCTATAAAACGCGCGTCCGCCAACAGATAACTTCACTCCTTTTGTTTTGGTCATTTACTACACGACTCATAAAAACCCCAAGAAACACCTCATATCAGCCAATTTTCCTCATCCATATTCTTATTTCTTTGCAGCCTGGTTATCCTCAATACCCTGAACCTTGTTTTATAATTCTAAAAAAAAAATATTTTCCTCCAACTCTTGACACCTTATCAAGTTTCCTTACAATCAACTATTCTCTTTCTAAAGACAAAAAATTACTTAATAAACAATAACATGTAATATCATCCACTCTAACAATAACTGCCTCATACCTTTCTCTTTATAAAAGTTCTTGACAATGACCATGATGTTACCGAGTGCTACAGCAGCCACACACACAATGGCACTTCCTCCTTCAGTATGTATATCCTCACCTCCATCAAGACCCATGACTGATCCTTCCCTGGATATCTCGTGGTACTCTATGGCGTGGTGAGATCCTTCTAGATCACAACAATAACGTTACTTTCAATTATTCAGCAGGTTTTATATCCTTCCTTCCCCGCTGGAACCACGATGACCAATGGCACAAAATAAATAAAAAATCAAATCGTCAATATTTGCAACAAACACTGTCGTTTTCGTTTGTATGGCCTTGGCTTTGACTTCGTCATTTAGATTTTATATTGCTAATACTCTCTCCTATATTCATATCAAAAATCATATGTTAGTAGTCTTGCATCAGGTGAACTTTCTTCAAAAAAAATTAAGCTGACTGCGCATTGATTTAAAGATTGACACACCTAATTCGGGGCGAGGAACTTATCGGATGATGACAAAACTCTGTTGTATAAAAATGCCTTCGCTTAAGTTTTTTCTATCAATTTCTATCAATACTGAAAGAGAACTGTCGCAATTTAGGGCAATTAAAGGTGGTGTATCAGCTCTGTGGAGTATATTTCTCCTTGTTTTGCTGTCCGAAGGCTGTGCAGGATATTGTAGTCAATACACTCCAAATTCCTAGCACTATGTTCTTGGCCGGAATGAAGTCTATTAATAAAGCAGAATTGTAATCAATAACATTAACGGCAGAAATAAGAGCCACTGAACAAAAGGAGACCATCGGTTTTATCTGGGACTGACATAAATTGATTTACTTCGTGTATGTTTCTGAATTACGTATGTGGGTATTTTTAATTGATAACCTAACTTACGCACTTATATTTAGCATTCATGTGCATAAACTTTGAACTTGATACTTTTGCCATAGTTAATATTTGAACTTGATACTTTTACAATAGTTAGTATCAAGAGTTTTAACTTTTCATGGAGGATGGTGTACGAGTTTAGAGCTAAGTAACCCTTAATTTTTATGCCTCGCTTGATTGACTTAACCGACACTATTCAATAATGACACTAATTTACAATGTTTTTTTTAATGAAGTCGTGTTAGTAGTAATGCACATGAAATTATTCCAAACCCTTAAAAAGTGTACGGTTGTGTTTTTATGTCTGACAGGAAAAATGAATAAATATGAAATTAGAATGACAACGAATCGTGTTTTAAGCTTTATGAGCAGTGTTACTATACTGAACCTAAAACTGACCTAGAGTAATATAGGTAGTAAGTAAGGCTACAATGGATGTTCATTTACCGAGGTAAAGAGTATATTGTGCACACACATACAAACACACAAAAGGACATTACTTAGGATAAATGGTGCACCAGAACACGTGTAACTCATATACCTTTTGTATGGCGCTCAATGATCTCACATGACCCGTATCAGAGAACAGGGAACTATAAAGGCAGTAGCTGTGCAGTTATTTCTAGGGTTTACCTCCTAATAACAGAATATTTTTCATATGCGGTCAGTGACGTTAAGATAATTGTCGCAAGTTTGGATCCTTAGCCATTCCTGACCACAGCCACCTAGTACATTATTGTCATACAAGTAGGCAAATATGTAGTCTTTTTTTTTTGTGAATGCCAGTACAATCCTTGCTGGAATTTGTATAAGACTATAAGGATGACTATCTGACAGCATGTATATTCAACTCTAGAGGAACCCAAGGTTCGACATGGCCTTGTGTTATAAAGCTTTACGATTGTAACAATTCAGTTAGCGGTTGTCACCTGCACAGGCCTTTCCCCCATGTAATCCTGTCATAAACTATTTTCATACTCACTTTTTTTTTCTAGGCAGGTGATGTCTTCTTTGAGAATGTAGTATTGCTGGAGAGGGGAGAGGGCGAGTACCAAGTTTCCCACATGCAAGTCATAGTCGGTAACTCAGCAGCAAACTTCCTGTCAGAGGTTGGGTTACCAAGGAGTCTTAGAAGATATTTTAGTTCAATATATCACTGAACATTGCACAAGAATTGCTGTATCCTGTATAGTGTACACAGTCAAGCAGGCACAAAAGAAAAAGTTATAGAGGGATATATAACTTCAGAATTACATGGGCAGATGGTAGACCTCAAAAACTACACATTGTTAACAATTTGAACTTAAATGTTTCTGTCTCTTTTTCTAAGATTTAGCCAGCATAACTACCCTGCTTACTACACAACTAGAATACCAGTAGTCCAGCCCATTTCGGGATAATCAATTTGATTTTCCATATGCAGAATTTCTTCTCGGTTCTGTGTGCGATGTTAAAACTTCACCTGCTGGTGCAAACTTGCATATTAATGACATATAACATTCTGTTGAAATATTTCCCCTTAGACATCATTTTTCCTGATTCAAGTGGTTTTGTCGGTAGGAATGATGATAATGTCAGACAAAAAATCCCGAAGTACTAAAATGATATACTTTTTGTGTAGTCTGATATGTAACGGATTATAAGGTTTATCCAGGCTACACATATCTTGTCAGATAATTCAAGTATGTAGTATTTCATGACTCAATTTTGAGCGTACGTCAAGGTCAAATGCACAAAAAACGAGTGATTATATGTCAAGGTCAAATGCACAAAAAACGAGTGATTACATGTCAAGGTCAAATGCACAAAAAACGAGTGATTACATGTCAAGGTCAATGCACTAAAAACGTTGAGGGAAAGGTCAAGATAATGTATACCCGAAATGCGGACAAACTTTTCACCATCTTAGTACGTTTAATAAAAGTATATATTAAATCAAACTAAAATGAAGACTATTATTCTCTGTTTTGCTACCTCCTAGATGTTTATGGTCTGAGCCTCCTCATCATGACTAATTAGGCCAGTCTAAAGTCTTTGATGAGATATAGTAACTAACCCTGTGCTCAGACAGCAAGAAATGTCTAGCTGGCCATGTTTAATTATGATGGACTGAACTAGCATTCTATGGTTTTAAGATTTCTGATTGCTACTTCATTATAGTGCTTTACAATGATGTGTTGCTAGGTTAAGCTTTCTTAAGTTTTTATCTTTAAACTTGGTTCTAGACTAGATGAATAAAGGTAACATGATAAAAGAAAAATATGTAATCTCTGGAATTAGATATTGTCTTACTTTGTATTACAGTTGCATTGTGTAGTCATTATATATGTGTCATTTATGTTTCATTTCTAAAGGAGCATATTACTTTCAGGTATCAAAAACACAAAATGCAATTTGGATCCAAGCAAGGGGGAAATAAATGATCCCTGTATGTCATTATATGGGGGTGTGTGCCAAGGAAAGTACTGTGCCTGCCCTCCAGGCTCTCATGAAGACAAAAACCTTGTACGTTGTGTAGCTGGTGCAGCTTCAGAATCATCTTCATCTGGTGGAGATTTATTTGGCCTTCCTTTAGACTATGAACCCAATAAACCTGCCCCTGCCCCTGCTCCTGCTCCAGCTCCAGCACCTCAGCCCCAACCACCACGGCCACACACCCCAAATCAGCCCCAGCCAGCTTATAACCCAAATCAGCCCAGGCCAGGCTATAACCCAAATCAGCCCCAGCCAGGCTATCCAGGCTATAACCCAAATCAGCCCCAGCCAGGCTATCCAGGCTATAACCCAAATCAGCCCCAGCCGGGCTATCCAGGCTATAACCCAAATCAGATAAATAATCCTAACCAACCCGGATCAAATCACCCTGGTCGTCATGGTCCAACAAAAGGAGGTGCCGGTAAGTAATGATGTCTAATTGTCTTCTACCTTCATACTAGTCAAAAATCCATTGATCTGTGTAAATGATTTTTTTAGATACTTCAGCTGCTTAATATATGGGGCATAACGTCAGCAGTTTAGGTTTCTTTTATTCCTCTTTTATTCACAATGTCTCATTTTCTCTACCAAAGTTGTTACAGCATGATTTTTCACTTGAAAATCTCAGTATTGCATTAAGTACATATGACTTGATATTTTGTCTGAAGACATATTTTTCATTGCTTTTGTACATTCATATACAACAGTAAATATATTGTAATAGTAAAAGATTACAGTTCTTTGAATCAAACTAGGGAGCTATTTGGAACTAATGCAGTATGTCATATGGTTTTGTGGGATGCCTATAAGTGTTGTATGGCATATGGTTTTATGTGAGATGCTTTTAAGTGTTGTAGGGGTTAGCATTAGCATATTAAGGTTTACTTCAAAAATGATTAATCTATTATGGACTCCATCATGGAAGTGACATCATATCTTTACAAATTTTAATGAAAAAAGCCCTGCAGTAGAACTAAACATTTGCCAAGGAATTCTTATATTTGTATGGTTAATATACAAGTCTGGCAGTTGTTGCAAGAGTAATAGTAAGGAACACAGTAGCAAAAGAGTAGGAGATCAATAGCTTCCATTAGGTTGGATAATTGATAAAGTGAAGAGACAAAGATGGGTTAAGGCAAAAGTACTGTCTGTAGGAACATTAGGCAGGAGCATTAGGTAGTAGTATTCAGATGGAACATTAGGTAGAAACCTCTGCAAACACTGCACTATAGTTGACCTCTGCTAGTGACCTGTTAAGGGTGAGGCACTAAAGGCTAAATGGCACAAGTTCACCAGTTATGGAAACTCTAATGTCATGGCCACCCCCTTGAGGAAGTTCTAGGTGGGAACAGGCATCAGAGGTATTGATAGATATAGATAATGGAAATAAGAAAAAGCAAAATGTCAGTAAAAGTAATTTTCTTCATCACCTGGTATAATCACTACATTTTCCATTATATAAAAAGACTAGCAAGTGTTTGATTCACTCCATGTTAATTGTTTCTTAAGAGTACGTACATGAGAAATGTGAATGCCAATTTTTATCCATCCATCTGTTTAAACTGATGGTATCTGTATGTATAATTTAAATTGTTACAGGAAAAGATGTAAAAGAAGAGGTTGGTGGAGGAGTTGGTGGAGTTCTGGGTCTACTCTTGATAGGTGGACTTATCTACTTTTGTTGCTGCCGCGGAGGGAAACATAAGTATGCCAGTCATGTTGTACTTCAGATTTGAAAATAGTCTATAATATATAAGTGAAAGATAGAGTGGATTATCATCAGCCAGAATTTTTTATTAGAAATTTTGTTGAAAACCTTGTTATTTTGTACAATTGGTGAGCAATTTCTCTTTCTTCTGGCATATAAGGGTTAAGGGGTGGGTAATTTTCTGTATTCAAATGTTCAAGATTAAGATTATCATTTTTTCATTGTTCTGTAGGGAGGTGATGCACAGGTTCCAGGGCCTGCCATTTATGCGTGGTAGAGGTGCACAGGCACCAGGAGGAGCTATGCAAATGCAACAGAGTCCTCATATGCAGCAAGACCCCAGTTTTGGCTCACAGCACACCTACATCCCTCCAGGTGATCAGGCACCACCTGGCCAGTACCCACCTCCTCAGCAGCCTTATCCAGCAGGTCAGTAAGGACATTGCGTAAGATCAAATTTTGGCATTGCAAGTACAATTTGAGAGAATAGTAGATCTACCCCACTCAGTTACATTCATCATTTTAGCCAATCTTGGGAAGAAATAGAAATCCATATAGAAAACCTGGAAGACAAATGTGAAAGACCTAGAGGTAATAACTTCTAATAACCTTACCCTGAGCAAGTATACAGGAGTACCCATCATGTCTTCAAAGATGGTAGACTGGATTTCATTAAGCTTGAAGATGAAAAAAAGTGAAATTAATATTAGGTGTCACTTTTCAGAGTAATTATGCTTTCCAGATTAGAGTACTGGTATGTTATAACATCACCCTACAAGGCTGGTGAAATTGCAAAGTTAGGAAAAGTGTAAAGGTGTTGTTATCATAGTGGAACAAAAGAAAAAAATCATCAGGAGTACCGTACCCAGAGATTGATAATCTTACAAATGTAATAATGTCTAGAACTGGATCTTGTACATTCAGAGTTGCAAAGAGAAAATTTACATATGTTACTGTAAGAATAGCTTCATAAAAGTAATGGGTAACTGGAAATTATCAGTGCATAATTCTTTAGAATTAAGTACTTGTAAGCTCTGCATATCATGGGTATGCTTGTGCCGCAAAGGGTGATCCTCTTTAAATTTATACTTTTATTTTTCTCATCATTTAAGGGTTCATAGTTGGAAAATTGTTAAAGATAGACTGAATTCCAAAGCTTGACAGCTGAAATTTAGGTGAAATTTTGAAAATTTACTTGTACCTTGGAAAAGAGAGGCAGAAACTTAAGAGTTTAAGGAACATTATTGCCCAAGTAGATAAGCAATCTGGAGGCCACCTTGGGAAGACTTATGTTAAAGGGATATAATGAATTGGTTCTTCTTGACACCAGTTAAAAGATATAGTCCACTGGTGACTTACAGGATTAAAAAATGGAAAAACAGACATGGGATTTCCAGAACTTCCAGTCTGGAGAAAGATCTCTTGAGATTTTCAGAATTGTTCCAGTTTGGAGAAAGATCTCTTGAGATCTATTTGAAGAAATATATTGAAGAAAATTAATTAATAATTCTGGACTTATGTACCATTCAGTAGGAATTTCATTCTATCTGGTCAGCACTTACCTAAAGTTTTCAGGAAAAAATATAATCTGATGCAAAGAAAATGTTATGACATTTACTGAATATTGAGATATCTGATATTAAATGCACTGCTTTTCTTTGCTAAAAAGCTTATAGAGGAAGAGTTAGAAGTTACATATAAGTAACTGGAGCACAGAAATAATCATTTGTTTTCTTAGAGTTGCATGTTGCATGACATGTGGATGAAAGGCACTATCATCATCTTTTATTTGTTCTTTTACATCATTAGTAAAATATTGACTTACTATCTGTTCAGAACTTGTTTGTTGATTTGACAAAGCCTCCAAAGTTGCATTTTTTCATAGAATGCTGTAGATAAGGTAAGCTCTTGATCTAGTGCCCTTAAGAAAGAATATAGTTCAGGCAAGGGAGCAGGAGTTAGCTTTAGGTTAAGAGTAAGAGTCTTTGTTTTCTTAAATTTAGTGTGTTGTAATTCTGACTGTTACTGATTATGTCTCCAAGACTTTTCCTCACTTACTTCTGACAACAGGTTTCTAAGTATTTATATTCATGTTCATTTTTTTTCATGGTCAATATCATCTGCCATTTTTATGATCACTACATAAATGATGAAGAAAAAATTAAGCTGAGCCACAAAACTAATGCCAGCTAAGAGAAACCTTTGCTAAGATGATTTTACCTCTTGTAGGAAACATAGACTGAACTAAGGACTTTCAAAATTCGAAAATGAAAATGTTAATCATGAAGCCTAACTCTCTGGCTTTTTTTTATTTTTCCTAATCCGACATCATAGTGGCCTTGAATAACTGCAAGGATTTATTACTATGCCAAAGAGGTGTCCAGTATGCATGAATGTTAATTTCAGTAATAAGGTACATGTTAATTTCAGTAATAAGGTACATGATATTCCTTCCATCCTTTACTTTGCAAACTGTTTTTGCAGGAGGAATTGGAAGGTGAAGAGAGATACTGTTCTAGAACAGAACTGTATTGAACATTAGAATATTGTTTGGCAGATAACCTCATCATAGGCCATAAGCATTTTCTTTATACTTCTTTGTACTCTGTACCTCCCACCTTCCTCAGTGTGCAATAATAATTGATTGAAGTTATTTGAAGCCACATCTTTTTCTGAGACATTGTGATTGCTGTGTCTGTTTTCGAGGTGGTTGGCTGTACCTGTGTAAGATTATTGTCTAGACTGGTACATGCTATGTTAGAGGAATTTGGCTGTCTTGCATATATCCTTAAGAATCACATAGTCTGAATGCACAGATTGGTCTCAAACCAAATCATTTTTTCATTCATTAACACAATTAATATTATGATGAGTTCAGATGCATGTATGAATGAAGATTTGGGATATCTTATGAAATATGGGTTTAATCAATATATTGTATTCCATAGCTTTGCTTGCTTGTGCTTATGTGCTTACTGCATCAACTTTTTTCTTGACTGATACTGGGTAGGTGGTGTATATCCAGCAGCACCTTATGCACCGCAGCCCGGATATGCACCTTACCCACCTCCAGGTATGTTTGAGACTATTATTTTGCTGTTATGTTTACCAGTTCTTAGGTACTTTACAAAAGTAATATCTACATATAATTATATTACTTATGAAATATAAATATTTTTCTTATAAATTTTGTAGGATTGAATATGCATAATATGTAAGAGCACCTTTTGGAGTATAATGAGTATATCCATGTAAACTGTACACTTATCGCTCTACATTCTGAAATGTTGTTCACTAGAAGAAGGAACATTCCCTTTACTATAGAAGCTGGTATATACCTTGGGATATGTGGATTACACTGTTGAAAGCTAGTTCTTCCCTCCCATTTTGTTATTCCATAAGGCTATGTTTAGAGCCAGTAGTAGGGTCAGTATGGTAGACTCTGTGATTAAGGGAATAGGAAGGGTAAGCATGTTGTGAGTTACATCTAGACACAACTGGTTCAAAACATAAATTTTCTGATGTTAAAGAAACATGGCCACCTAGTAAGTTAGGGACCAGCATTCTTTCCTGCACATGCTAGGGTAAATACTATCAGTGTCAAATTATGTCAAGGACTATATATTGATGGAGCTCTGGCATATCATTTTAAAGATGGGTTTTCTTACGAATAACTTTCCAAAGCTTTGTTTGCTTGTATCTATAACATCAGCAATTTAGTGATTGATGATGGGTAGGTGATGTATATCCAGCAGCACCTTATGCATCACAGCCTGGATATGCACCTTACCCATCTCCAGGTATGTTTCAGACTGTTACATTAAAGTTGTGTTTGCCAGTGTTTGGGTATTTTACTGATATAATTTACACTTGAAAATATTATTTTTGCTGTGAAATATATATGTTTATTTTATCATCTTTTAAATCTTGTGGTAATAAAAAGTCATTATATGCAAGAGTACCATCTACAATATGATGAAAATATTCATGTAAAATGTAGACCTTCTTCCGCATTTTGGAAAGTAGTTCCCCAGAAGAGGGACCAACTTTTTAAACACTGACGGTGGTATATACCCTAGGATGTGTAGAGGACATTAAGAAAAGCTAATCCTTCCATCCCAATTTGTTAGTCCATGAGGCCATGCACAATGAGTTCTAAGAGTACTCTTAAGTGGATGGTTGGAAGGTAGCTGGAGGAGTTTGTATGGTAAAGGGAATTGAAAGGGCAAAGGTGTCAAGAGCATTACGTCTCCCAGACAAAAGCAGTGTGAAACATCAATTCACTTATTATTAAGAAAGATGGCCATCAAGTAAGTTTGGGGTTGGGGTCTACATTCTTATCTGCAAATACTAGAGAAAATGTCACGGCTTACTGTCATACTGATAGTGGGAGCCAATATCTAGACCTTACATAGGAAAGTTGTACTCTGCACTTGATTTAGGATTCTTTTCCCTGATATCTTATGTTTTTACATAATTGAAGAACTATATCTTTGGTGCCTTTCTTATACTAGCCTCCTTGGTTATTATTTCTAACTTTGTTTTTAAAGATCTGCAGTGAAACCACTAATCTTCATAATTTGTCCTGCATGTACTGTATATGTGACTAATCCTTAGTAAATGAAATTAACAAAAGGACAACTAACAGGTGTTGGGCCCCCTCTGGCACAGCCTTACCCACCACAGCCCAACCAACCATATCCGCCTGCAGCCACACCTTATGTGGCAACTGCTCCACCTTCAGGTACCATATATTATCAGAAAAATGATCCATATTTGGAAAGTCCTTTTTAAAGTAGCAACCACATAATGAGTATGTGATTGCTTGTGGTGTAGTTGCATGTTAATCATTTTAGCTAATTTGAATAAATTAATTTCATATCTAATAACGGTTGGAATGGTTTTTAAATTCACCATTACTTCATTTGGTTTATACTTTATACAGCTCTTTGCTGGTAGTGAAATTCCCTGGAATTTTTTTTTCATCACTGTATGTAGAATGAATGGCTCTTGTGTATGCAAATTGTAAATCTTCACTCTAGATTCTGGAAAATTCAAAATCCTGGTGTGTGTCTCATCTTGTAGTACATATTAAGTAGTTTAGTATAGATGCTTCATAAATTTCTATGGGATTACAGTGGTTAAAGTTGAACAGTGAGATCAAGTTGCACATACAGTACATTCTCTTTCTTAGAGAATACACGATTGTCAATGATGTAAAGTATAAAGGGGCTCAAGGTTTGGGGTGGACTCAGCCTGTGATAAGAAGGAGAAAATCAGTTTCCAGGAGGTATTGTCAACATATTTTGGAGCAACAAAGTCTTCTAAATGGCTAAGCATTTTATCTAATTTAGGTGGTCCTGAGCAAATCTTTTTATGATGACAAACAATTAAAGTTGGATGATGAAGTAGCAACATTCATCTCTTTAGTTAAAAATTTCTTTTACAGAAAGATAAACTGGTTAAATTATGAATGACAGTGGAGGAAGATACATGTCAGTGCATATTTTTAGTGCTCAGAAAATCTATTACCAACATAAACTGGAACTCACTTGTTATCAGCTCTGATAGTCCTGCAATGTTGGTTTTTCATTAATGTGCAGGAGGCTTCATATGGGAGAACTGTGCAATGCTTGATTTGGAATATTTGGTGGACAAGGAAGTTCCAAGGAAAAGGTCATGGACCCAACAAACAAAATATACAAAGGGGAAAACCATGTTGAACTGAACACCTTTAGGGGCATAGATGGGGTACCGGATTCTAAAGTTTGGGAATGTATCAGTGTTAATGGAAATTGTATGGAATCAAAAATGAGGGTGTTCTTTATTGATAAAGAGTGAAAGAAGAGGATTGTTTGAATAAGATGTTTTCTACAACAAAATAATATTTCTCCATGATTCTTTATCTTCATGAGAATCCAAATTTCCTGTGTATCTCTATTTAATAAAAATCCTCCATTACCAGAATTTTACCATCTCTAATAAATGAGTGTTTCATTGTTTCATGTACAATCTTCATTGTTTCTTCATTATCATTATGGTATATTTGTTCTGGATCTCTGCAATTCTCTGGAGGATTATATAATATTACCAACCACTTTGCTGTTCTTCCTTACTGTGTGTGTGTGTGTGTGTGAACATATGCATGCTTACAAATATGTATACTCTATATACATGTCTCCTCTCACTTTCTGACTATCTATTTATCAGCATGCAAGTCTATATCAGCGTCATGTGCAGTAAGAATAACTAAATGATCTAATAAGTACAAAAACTCATGTATATTTCCTGATATTAATAAACTGAGTTGATGTTACTGATAATGCTGTCAAATATTCGGACTGCAGAAATCTAATGTCTTCAATTGGTGTAAGAACACACACACACATATAGTTTTATTGGCTCTGGTTTGGGGATCTTTTTCATAAAAAATACAAATTTTGGTTGTAGTAAGGATGGAATTTACCTTCATTTAAAAACTATAATTCATACTATTAGAAAAATATTGAGTCTTTCATTGTAGATTGCTCTCTTTAACAGGTTACCCAGCAGATGGCCAGCAACCCCCACCCTATACCCAGCAGTACCAACCTAATGCTTCTGCAGCCCAGTAGATGTACACCCTTGTCCTCACAGTCACTGAATATACAAATTTCTTTCTTAACTTAATTTTTTTTTGTGATTAAATATGGTCACTGTTGTACTGGATTTCTTATACACTTATGTAAGTTTACTCAGTACTTGAACTCAAAACGACGCAATTTTATTCATAATCTTGTAAGCACTGCAATTTAATTATAATCATTTTTATTCAAAATTTAAAATGAGCCTGTTAACACACTACATATTTTCTGCTCTATACTGAATGCTTTTATGTTTTGGTAGTAACTGTTAACCGTGTATACAGCAGTTTTAATTTCTTTTCATAATTTGATTAGTGTTTTAGGATAATTTCAGAGATTTTTCCTTATATTGTGGTTAAATCTCATTGAAGAAAATACTCTGCTAGATATTTGTGTATGATATATATTACGAGAGATAAAATTGATCTCATTGTTTGAAAAATCTTTTTCACAGACTTACTCATATCCAGTAATTAATTACTACATACACTTGTATATACATACACATCCACACATGCAAATATACATACTTATAAATCTCAACGTATACATATATATATACACACACAGACATATACATATATACACATGCACATAATTCATACTGTCTGCCTTTATTCATTCCCATC
>JAUUDZ010410029.1:0-15231 GCA_032361705.1 Panulirus versicolor | reverse complement strand
TGGAAGGAGGGAGGGGGGGGATGCTATTTTGTGTGTGGCGGGGTGGCGACGGGAATGGATGAAGGCAGCAAGTATGGATATGTACATGTGTATATATGTATGTGTCTGTGCATGTATATGTATGTATAGTTGAAATGTATATGTATGTATATCTGCGTGTGTAGGCATTTATGTATATACACGTGTATGTGGGTGGGCTGGGCCATTCTTCGTCTGTTTCCTTGCGCTACCTCGCTAACGCAGGAGATGGCGGTTAGGTATGATGAATAAATAAGTAAATAAATAAATATAAAATTATATATATTTTTTTCTTACATATTCACCTTTTCCCATATTAGCTGATTAGCATTAAGAACAGAGAACTGAGCCATAGAGGAAATATCCTCACTTGGCCCCCTTCTCTGTTCCTTCTTTTGGGAAATTAAAAACAGGAGGGATAGGTTTCCAGGCTCCCACTCCCTCCTCTTGTAGTCACCTTCTATGACATACAGGGAATGCTTTACATCCACATGTACCCTGAAATATTCTCACAACTGTCTTTCCACTCTTACACATGCATTTGCTCCTCTACACAAGGCTTTCACACCATTTAGCAGTTGTACCTTATACATCCTTAACACATTCCATCAAACCTTCCACTCGACTCTGTCATAAGCTTTCTTGAGATCCATAAAAGCTGCATACATCATACATTTCATTAGAAACTCTTCCATTCATTCTCACCACAAAAACCAGATCCACACATACCATACCTTTTGTAGAAACCCCTTATTCCTGACTTATTTTGCATTCAGTCGCTTCCATCACTCTCTCAGTCGTAACTCTTGCATACTCTTTTCCTAGCATACTTAACATATGTATTCTCATACAATTGCTACATAAGTCCTTAACACATTTTCCTATGAATAATGGAACAGTAGTAGCTTTCTCCCAATCCTCAGGCACAACATTCTGCTTCCATGCTAAATTACATATCTAAAGCATCTGCTCTATTCTGCTCCATTATTCAGTATTTCAGCCATAATTCCATCCACTTCCGGTAACTTTCCTGTTTTCAACCTGATTATGGCCATTTTACTTCCCTTCTTGCTATAGGCCCCTGCACTTGTAATCCTTTTTCTTCCATCCTCCATACTCATGCATGTAACAACTGCTGCCTCACCTTTCATATTCATCAGTTCTTCAAAATGCTCTTTCCATCTTCCTTTCACATCCTCCTTTTGATTCTGCAACTCCCCTTCCTTACTTGTCATATGTATATTTCCTTTTATACATCCACCTAATTCTTTTTCACCCCCTTCCAATAAACCTCTTTATTTTCTTTAAAATTTTCACTTAACTTCCTGCCAAAATGTTCATCTGCTCTGTCTTTGCTTTTCTTTATCAGCTTCTTAACTTACACATCTTATATTCTTCCCTACTCATTCCCTGAACTTCCTGTGGATATTCCTTTTTAGCAGTGTACCATATGCTTTTTCTTCTCATCCACATTATTTCTAATCTCATGTATCCACTATGCATTTCCCTTTTTAATTCTTTTATCTTACAACCTTGTATCCACTTACTAATTCTACAACCTTTAAGTCTTTCTCTAAACATTTTAAACACCTGATTCAGACATGATGACTGCATCCCACACTAACTGCACTTTCATATGAACTTTCTGTCACCTTTCTCTCGTACTCCTCCTTGTGTTCTTTCTGATTCATCTTCTTACTTGCCATCACTTTTATCTCTCCATTCTTCTTCACCATACCTCCAATTCTCCCTGATACTTACCTCCACAAGAACTAGAAAATGGTCAGAATCTCCATAGATTCCACTCACAACTCTAGCACCCAGTACAACCTTTCTTAACCTTTCACCCATTGACACATAGTCAGTAAAACCCTTTTGTTTTTCTCTTTCATCATTTCTCATGCACGTATATCTGTGGATCATGTGCTGAAAAAAGGTGTTTGCCAGGAATAAATCTGTCTTAGCACAGACATCTACATGATAACTAGGGTTCACTGCTCATGACAATGCTGTGAGACATGGATCACTCCTAGGGTCCGTGGTCTTACTTAACCACACACCTTCAGCTACACACTCAGGGGCCATAGGTACACATATACCACACTCAGCCACACATTCAGGGTCTGTGGGTACACATACACCACACACCCTCAGGCGCACACTCAAGGGCCATTGGAGCCACAGACGCTCAGCCACACACTCAGGGGCCATGGGCACACGCACACACTGCACACCCTCAGCCACACACTCAGTAGCATTAGGCAAACATACACCATACATACCCTCAGCCATACTCATGGATCGTGGGCAAACATACACCATACACACCCTCAACCATGCGCTCATGGGTCGTAGGCACACATACACCATACAAACCCTCAGCTATACACTCATGGATCGTGGGCAAACATACACCATACACACCCTTAGCCATACACTCAAGGGTCATTGGTACACATACACCATACACACCCTCAACCATGCACTCATGGATCGTGGGCACATACACCATACAAACCCTCAGCCATACACTTAGGGGTCATGGGCACATATGCACCATACAAACCTCAGCCATACACTCAGGGTCATGGGCACATACGGCATACACACCCTCAACTATACACCACACACCGTCAGCTACATGCTTAAGGGCCAAGGGCAAACATACAACATACACACCCTCAGCCATATACTCAGGGGTCGTAGACACACATACACCATACACACTCTCAGCCATACACTCAGTGGTCGTGGGCACACATTCAACATACATACTCTCAGGCATACACTCCTGGATCATGGGCAAACATACACAATACACACCCTCAGCTATACACTCAGGGGTCGTGGACACATATACACCATACACACCTTCAGCCATACACTCAGGGGCCGTAGGAACACATGCTTCATACACACGCTCCGCCATACACTCATGGATCGTGGGCACACACACCATACACACCCTCAACCATACACTCAGGGGTCATATACACACCCACAGCCATACACTCGGGTTATGCTCACACAAACAACATACACAAGCTTAGCCATACAGTCAGGGGCCATGCTCACACATACACCAGACAAACCCCTCAGCCATACACTAAGGGTTCGTAGGCACACCTACACCATACACACCCTCAGCCATACACTCAGGGGTCATGGGCACACATACACCATACACACCCTCACTCATACACTCAAGAGTCAATGGCACACATACACCATCCACACCTTTAACCATACACTCAGTGGTCATGGGCACACATACACCATCCACACCTTCAGCCAAAATTCAGGGGTCATGGGCACATATACACTATACACACCCTCAGCCATACAGGTATGGATCGTGGGCACACACTCACCAAACATACCCTTAGCCATACCATCAGGGGTAGTGGGCACACATACGCCATACACACCCTCAGCTAAATACTCACGGGCATGGGCTGACATACATCACACACACCCTCAGCCATACACTCATGGATCGTAGGCATACATTCACCATACAAACACTCAGCCATAGTACACTTAGGGGTCATGGGCACACATACACCGTACACACGCTCAGCCATACACTCAGAGTTCATGAGCACACATACGCCATACACACCCTCATCCATACACTCAGGGGTCATTGGTACACATACACCATACACACCCTCAACCATACATTCATGGGTCATGGGTACACATACACCATACACACCCTCAGCCATACACTCATGGATCGAGGTCACACATACACCATACAAACTCTCAACCACATACTCATGGATCGAAGGCATGCATACACCATACAAACCCTCAGCCATACACTCAGGGGTCATAGGCACACATGCACCATACACTCAGGAGTTATGAGCACGCATACATCATACACAACCTCAGCCATACACTCAGGGGTCATAGGCACACATAGGCCCACACATCCTCAGCTATACACTTAGGGGTCATGGGCACAAATGCACCAAACACACCCTCAGCCATACACTCAGGGGTCATGGGCACGCATACATCATACACACCATCAGCCATACACTCAGGAGTCATGGGCACGCATACATCATACACACCATCAGCCATACACTCAGGGGTCATAGGCATACATACGTCATACACACCATCAGCCATACACTCAGGAGTCATGGGCACACATACACTATACACACTCTCAGCCATACAGTCATGGATCATGGGCACACAAACACCATACTTACCCTCAGCCATACACTCAGGGGTCGTGGGCACACGTACACCATACACAACCTCAGCCAGACACTCAGGGGTATGGGCGCATGCACCATACACACCCTCAGCCATACACTTAGGGGTCATGGGCACACATACACCATTCATACAATCAGCCATACACTCAGGGGTCATTGGCACACAAGCCACACACCCTAAGCTATAAACTCAGGGGCCATGATCACACAAACACAATACACACCCTCAGCCATACACTCTGGGGAAGTGAACACACATACACCATACACACCCTCACCCATACACACATGGATTATTGGTAAATATACAACATAGACACCCTCAGCCATACAAGCAGGGGTCGTAGGAATACATGCTCCATACGCACGCTCCGCCATACTCTCATGGATCGTGGGCACACATACACCATACACACCCTCAGCTATACACTCAGGGGTTATGAGAACACACACCATACGTACTCTCAGTCATACACTCAGGGCTCGGGGACACACACCCTCAGCCAGGGGCCACGGGCGCACATAAACCACACACTCAGGAGCTGTGGACATACATGCACCATACACAGTTGCAGTCACATACTCATGGATCGTGGGTACCCGTGGGTACCCATACACCATACACACCCTCAGCTATACACTCAGGGGTCATGGACACACATACACCATACACACTCAGCCATACACTCGGGTCGTGGGCACATGCACCATACACACCTGCAGCTATACACTCATGGATCTTGGGCAAACATACAACATACACACCCTCAGCCATACACTCAGGGGTCATGGGCACACATTCACCATACACCTTCTCAACCATACACTCAGGAGACGTGGGTACACATACACCATACACACCCAAAGCCATACACTCAGGGGTCATGCTCACACAACTACCATACACACTGTTAGCTATACAGTCATGGGCCATGCTCATACATACACACCTTTCAGCCATACACTCAGGGGTCGTAGTTACACATACACCATACACACCCTCTGCCAAACAGGCAGGAGCCATGGGTACATATGCATCATACACCCTCAGCCATACACTCAGTGGTCATGGACACACATACACCATACACACCTTCAGCCATACACTCAGGTCGTGGGCACATTCACCATACACACCCGCAGCCGTACACTCATGGATCCTGGGCAAACATACAACATACACACCTTCTGCCATAAACTCAGGGATCGTAGGCACATATACATCATACACACCCTCAGCCATTCACTCATGGATCGTGGGCACACATACACTATACTCATCCTCAGCCATACACTCAGGGGTCATGAGAACAAACACCATATGTACTCTCAGCCATACACTCAGGACTCGGGGACACACACCCTTAGCCTCACACTCAAGGGCCACGGGCGAACATAAACCACACACTCAGGAGCTGTGGACATACATGCACCATACACACCCACAGCCATACACTCATGGAACGTGGACACACAACTACCAAACACACCCTTAGCCATACACTCAGGGGCCATGCTCTTACATACAACAAACACACCCTCAGCCGTACACTCAGGGGTCATGTGCACAAATACACCATACACACCCTCAGTCATACAGTCAGGAGCTATAGAGACACATACAACATACACATCTTCAGCCATACACTCAGGGGACATGGGCACACATACACTATACACACCCTTAGCCATACACTCAGGGGTCATAGGCACACATACACCATACACACCCTCAGCCACACACTCCTGGATCGTGGGCACACATACACCTACACACCCTCAGCCACACACTCCTGGATCGTAGGCACACATACACCATACACACCCTCAGCCATACACTCGGGAGTCATGGGCACACATACACCGTACACACCCTCAGCCATACACTCAGGAGTCATGGGCACACATACACTGTACACACCCGCAGCCATACACTCATGGATCGCGGGCACGTACATCAAATACACCCTCAACCAAACACTCAGGGGTCATGCGCACACATACACCATGCACACCCTCAGCCAAACACTCAGGGATCATGGGCACACATACACCATACACACCCTCAGTCATACACTCAGGGGTCATGGGCACATATACAGCACACACACCGTCAGCCACACAATCATGGGTCATGGGCACATGTATAACACATACTCAGGGGCTGTAGACATACATGCACCATACACACTTGCTGTCACATACTCACGGATCGTGGGCACACATACACTATACACACTCAGGGCCCATGGACACACATAAACCTCACACTCATGGGTTGTGTACATACATGCACCATACACAACTGCAGTCCCATAGTCATGGTTCGTGGGTACACATACACCATACACACCCTCAGCCATACACTTAGGGGTCGTGGGCACACATACGCTGTACACACCCTCAGCCATAAACTCAGGGGCCATGGGCACACATACAACATACACACCCTCACCCATACACTCATGGATCATGAGCCCTGTACGCCATACACTCAGGGGTCATGGTCACACATACAACCTGCTCACCCTCAGCCATACACTCATGGATCATGGGCACATACACACCCTCAGCCATACACACAGGGGTCGTGGGCACACATACTCTATACACACCCTCGGTCATAAACTCAGGGGCCATGGGCAAACCTACAACATACACACCCTCACTTATACACTCATTGGTCATGGGCCCTGTACATCATACACTCAGCGGTCATGGACAAACAAATATCATACACACCTTCACCTTCACCCATACACTTATGGATCGTGGACACATACAAAATGCACACTCTCAGCCATACACTTAGGGTCGTGGGCATACATACCCTCATCCATACACATGGATCGTGGGCACACATACATCATACACACTCAGCCATACACTCAGGGTAATGGGCACACGTTCGTCATACACACCCTCAGCCATACACTCAGGGTAAGGGGCACACATACACCATACACTCCCTCAGCCATACACTCAAGGGTCATGGGCACACATGCACCATGGGCACACATACACCATACACATCCCTAGCCATACACTCAGGATTCATGGGCACACCTACACCATACACACACTCAGTCATACACTCAGTGGTCGTGGGCACACATACACCACACACTCAAGGCCCATGGGCCTACAAAAACCACACACTCAGGGGCTGTAAACATACATGCGCCAAACGCACCTGCAGTCACATACTCATGAATCTTGGGCACAAATACACCTTACACAAACTCACATACAATACAATACACATACAATACACACCCACACCTACACACTCAGGTGTCATGCTCACACATACACCTTACAAACCCTCAGCCATACACTTAGGGGTCAGAGACTCACATACACCATACACACCTCAGGCATACACTCAGGGTTCATGGGCACACATACACTATATACATCCTCAGCTGTATACTCAGGGGTCATGCTCACACATACACCTTATACACCCTCAGCCATACACTTAGGGGTCATGGACACACATACACAATACACATCCCTCCACCATACATTCAGGGGTCATGGTCACACATACAGAATAAACACCCTCAGCCATACACTCAGGGATCATGGGCATACATACACCATACACACCCTCATCCATACACTGATGGATCTTGGGCACACATACACCATACACACCCTCAGCCATACACTCAGGGGTCATGGACATACATACACTATACACACCCTAAGCCATACACTAATGGATCATAGGCACACACACCATACATTCCCTCAGCCATACACTCAAGGGTCATTGGTACACATACACCATACACACCCTTAGTCATACCCTCAAGGGTCGTGGGCACACTTAAACCACACACACCTGTAGCCATACACTCATGGACACACATACACCATACACATCTCTCAGCCATACACTCAGGGGTCATGGGCACACATACACCATACACACCCTTAGATATTCACTCAGGGGTCATGATCACACATACACCATACACTCATAGATCGTGGGCACACATACATCATACACACCCTCAGCCACACACTCAGGAGTCATGGACACACATACACCACACACATCCTCAGCCACACACTCAAGCGCCATGGGCACACATAAAGCACACACTCAGGGGTTGTGGACATACGTGCACCATACACACCTGCAGTCACACACTCATGGGTCGTGGGTACCCATACACCAAACACACCCTCAGCCATACACTCAGGGGTCATGGGCACACATACACCATACACACTCTCAGCCATACACTCAGGGGCCATGAGCATATATAAGGCACACACTCAGGGGCTGTGGACATACATGCACCATACACACCTGCAGTAACATACCCATGGATCATATACACACATACACCATACATGCCCTCAGTCATACACTGTGGGGTCATGCTCTCACAAACACCATACACACCCTTAGCCATACACTTAGGGGTCATTGGCTCACATACACCATATACACCCTCAGCCATGCTCACACATACACCATACACACCTCTCAGCCACACACTCAGAGGCCATAGGCACATATTCATCACACACACCCTTAGCCACCCACTTGGGAACGTGGGCACACATTCATAACACACAACCTCAGCCACAAACTGAGCAATGTGGGTAAACATTCAGCTCACACAACCTCAGCCACACACTCGGGAATGTGGGCACACATTCATCACACACTTACTCAGCCACACACTCGGGAATGTGGGTACACATTCATCACACACTCCCTCAGCCACACACTCGGGAATGTGGGCACACATTCATCACACACACCCTCGTCCACACACTTAGGAATGTGGGCATACATTCAACACACACAACCTCAGCCACGCACTGAGGAACGTGGGCACACATTCATCACATACAACCTCAGCCACACACAGGGACGTGGGCATGCATTCATCACATACAACCTCAGCCACACATGTGTAAGTATAAGCAAAAGTATTTGGTTTAGCAGAGTAAATGTGATTAAAAGCAAATTTGCTAGATTTAGCAGTGAAAGGAGACAGCTTAGTTGGGGTGTGAGTTTGCATCGAGAGAACATGGGGAAGTTGGATATTTAGATACCAGGGAGTGGACATGGGAGCGATTGGAACTATGGAAGCTAAAGTGAATCATAGGTCCTGAGTGCATTGAGGAGTGCGTGGAAAGAAAATTCATTATCTTTGAGAATAAAGATGGGCATGTTTGATGAAATGATTGTACTGATGGTTTTATATGTGGGACCTAGATAATAAAGTACAAAGTAGGGTGACTGTGCTGGAAATGAAATGTTTTAGGACAATATGTGTGGGAGAAGGTTTAATAAAGTAATAAATAGTGTAGGAGAAAGATGTGGTAATTAGAAGAGTGTGGTTGAGAAAGCTGAAGAGGGTGTCCTGAAATGGCATGGACATATAGAGAGGTTAAGTGAGAATAGTTTGACAAAGAGGATATATGTATCAGAGGTGGAAGAGAGAAGGAGAAATAGAAGTCTGAATTGGAGATGGAAGGATAGAGCAATTTGGGGTTGGGTGAGTTTGGTATATAGGGTCAGCAAACTGTCAGTTGACTGAACCAGGGCATATGAAGCAGTCAGGGGAAACGATGGAAAGGTCCTAGGGGCCTAGTTGTGGATATTCGTTTTTGTGCATTTATATGACAGCGAGAGTGGATATGAATGAATGAGGCCATTTCTTTGTCTGCTTCTAGCACTCTCTTGGTAACACTGGAAATGGTGAACAATAGTGAAAGAAAAAAAAGAGATTCTTTATTCACTCTTTGTGTGTAACGATCTGTAAATTTTTAGCAGAATTTTTTGTTTGAAGTGCAGGACTTCTTTGAAACTTTGCCAAAGTAAAATAGGTAAAGATAAGTGCTCTCTATATGGTATCATATACCAGTGGACCATGTGGTTTGCTTCTCTCTTTGCTCTTTGTATTCTACATATATTTTCTACTAAGCAATCACTTCCTCTAGACTCTTCATTTCATAAACGAAAGGTTTTGTTCTGGTGTACCAGACTTTCAAATTCTAGGTTGAGAGCTTCATAATTTAGATAGCAGCATTTCTGAACTTCTCCATAGATAATAGAGGGCAGCATTTATTTGCTCACCCATAAACCCTGAAATCCCTTTTTGTGGGGAACATTTTTTATGTTAAGGAATTCATTTTGTTGGCTTAGCTTGGGCAATATGCTAGAGTACATGGTGTCTGGAAGTTGGGCTTTGCCATAGCCATCCTCAGAAAGTTTTCATTGGAGAAAATCAACTTGAGGGTTTTTTGGAACTTGCCTAAATCATTAGACATTGTGGATCTACCTTGTATTGAATCAAGGGATTCCTCCTTGTGAAACTGAATTTAGTGTGTTTCTGAATCACTGTTAAAGATATTTCTTTCTGCCCTGGGTTTAGTCTTCTTATCTGGAGGTTTTTCTCAAAATGTTCCTCCTTCATGTGGATATGCTCTCATGCTCATAGAACATAATGCAGGGAAGAAAAATGTAGGTTTTGAAATTTGAAATACCTTCTCTATCTGAGGCAGTGTCCCATGAGCATTTTTTCCTGGATCCTTTTCCCTGCCATGCCATCCCCATGTTTCAAGAAAACAAAAATCTTTATACCAACTGTAACTTTTTGGGTTGATGTCCGTTATCTTGAACTCTGAATTGGCCACGAATGAGTGGGCTGATAACCTCATCTTTGACAGTCTATAATTGGCTGAAAGCAGGTCTGAAATGAGCAAGCTGCCTCTACCTACTTGGGAGGACAGCAATGGGAAGGGAGCCATGTGTTTCCCCATCAGAAAGATAGAGGGTTTGAAGTCCTAGCCCATTTTATAGAGAATATTCCAGAGCAGTGGTTCAAAGAGTGGGCCATGTGGACCCTAGGGAGCCTCAGTATATGTCTAGGAGGACACACAAAGCATTAGGGCCCAGAGGGAACCACATTATATGTAAGAGGGCCATACAGATTTTCACTGTCATGTGTACAATTTTGTTTTTTATGAGTATCAAAGACTATTTGAAGTGCCAGTTTATGCAACCTAGACTGTAATTCTTGCCTTTTGTAGATATATTTAGCTGATTCTGAGGGCTTTAAAGGTATTTCTAAGATACTTGAGGTTTTTTAGGTATAAGGAAGCAATTCTAAAGATTTTGGTGATGAATAATCAGGCCTAAATAAATTTTATGCTGAGCATATGTCTGTGCTGCATTAAAGCATTTTTTTCCATTATGTAAACTTTAGGGGGCCACAGCAGATTAGTTTTAGAAAGAGGCTGTAGGCCAAAGTGTATGAAAGAATGTCTCATGTTTGTGGGACACTGCTTCAGTAAGAAAAAGATTTTCATATTTCAAATCCTGAATTTCTGTAAGTTAACATAAGAATCTTATCAGCTAGCAAGCACTCATTCGAATTTGTCATGCGTCTACAGATGTTAGGGCCCACTGATAGTTCACACACTATGTCCAAGTTTCAGTCTTTGTTTATTTACTTAGATAGTTGCGATATGTAATTTCTCTTCTTTTACTATGACATATGAGAAACTTATGAAATTTACCTTAGTAAACAAGACAGAGATACTGTACTCAGTTACCTCATGCAGATTTATGAGAAAATCAACTACTACATCTGAATGTCTCCGCAGGTGGCACATGACTGATCCAAACCATGAAAGATATCCTTAACCTCAACTAAGTCAAGCATTGTAGGAAAGAGGGAAAGAAGAAGAGCATTATCCCCCTTCTTCCTTCCCAGGAGTTAGCATCCACTAATAAATCAGTCTCCACTAAAACAGACTGATAATGAACCCAAGCCTTTTACCACTTTAACTCATATCACAGTAACACCTGATTCATTATGTGAAAATAAACTTGAAGACCTCCCTCTCCTGTCTTCCACTCAATTATTTGAAAACTCTGGAATAAGATGCTACCAAGACCATACAACCAAATGATATCTTTAGTGAGTAAGATTTTGTCATGGTTTGATGTCTGTGTAACTTTTACTGTAAACAAGTATCTGATTTCTTTATACAGTACCATTATTCTTTGATGTAAGGGTCTGATCTCAGTATGTCATTAGCACTTGATATTAAGATCTAATTTCTATGTGCTGACAGTGCCTGATGTAAAGCATTTCATTCCTGCATAGAGTCGAATATCATAAGTTATGAGCTCTGTATATTGTCAGCACTTGATATTGATGACCTTGTTATATAGTCAGCATTGCCAATAAAATTCTTCTCTGTCCCTGTATTACCTTTAGTGTATAATTCTAATGTTTACTTTTCTATCCTTGACAGCTCCTGGTATTTCACTGAGAAACATAATATGCACCTTCAAGCTTCCCTGACTAACAAGGTGCCACAAGAATGAAATTTTGCAATTGTTAGCAGTATGAAAAACCAACATACAGAAATTATACAGTCAACTACGACAATAGAAACACCATTAGTAAAAAAGATCTGTAATGATTAGAACAGCAACAACATTAGAAGCTGATGAACTTCAGTGATATAAGAGCACATAGTAACATTACCCCCAAAAGCAACAGTAATATTAACCACAATTGTATAGTGACAGTGGCAAAAAGGGAAACATTTTAATTAATTTCATGCTCTTTCTTAAGAAAAATAGTATGAGAAATAAATAGCATAGTATGGCAGTTGTGTGGTAACATCCGTAGTATGTATCCTAGAAATAATAAGATACCTTTTCTGAAAGGGAACTAATCAATGATTTAAAATATACTTGTATGGATCCTAATTCAGGAATAGCTGCCTGCCACTGTGTGAGGACCCTTTTTTATTTTTGGGGTATTTAATGAAACTGTCATTATATTTACTCCAAACTGCATGAATTTTCTTTGTTACCTTGATTAGACAATCGATCACATATGCTTTTACTGTAACAGTGTCATATATTACAACCTTTGCCCAGGTATTATTTGTAAACAATAGTAACAAAAAACTAATTTCAAGAATTTGATAACAATAGAGATTTTTTTGTGAATATTCATAATTCTTAACTTCTATATATTTATAATTTATGTATATACTCACCAATAGGGCTTGTAATTTTTGAACTGTGATCAAATAGTTTTGATTAATATTTGTAATGCAGAGCCCATATATCAAGACAAGTATTAAAAGAAAATTACATACACATGAAAAAATTTTCATTAATATTTATAGTGTAGAACCCATATAACAAAGCTAGTTAGTAGAATTATATCAATAAGAAAATATGGTAGGGTTACTTAAGCCAGTTCCCTATAAACTATAGCATATGTTACAAGATTAGATACAGCTGTAAACTTTGAGTAGGCATAACAGGTGAAAAGTCACCTTTGGCAAGGTTATATCATCAGAGGACAATGTTGTTGAAGAACCTCTCACTCCAAAGAAGTACATCTTTTCCCTGCTACCAGTTGTAATGCAGCCTTAATCAAAAGTGCTGGACCCCCTGGAGAAAGGGTCTGTTGGGTAATATACAAACAATAATGAAAGTAATATTGATTGTATGTTGTATGTTTTACTGGAAGGTATTATTACACTGAGATAATTAATAGACTGAGGTTTCTGTATATTAGCACTGTTTGAGTACCATTCAGGATGAGGGCTCATTGTACAGGAATCAAATATTATGCCCTCTTTTCTGAAAGGGTCAAATCATAGACCATGATATGAGACATGCTTATGTGTTGTAAGAGAAAATCATCCTAGGCAACAATATCATGAATTACCACTGACTTATGAACCTGGTGGCATAAAGATCATAAACAAGATCCTAATAAAGTGAATTGATTTACAAGACCTGTGAAAATGGTGAGGAAAATGTTTCTTCCTCAATGATAATGACCATATTAATGTTTAGTACTATAATACTATTAGACATTTTCACATTGTCAAAATTGTTGTCTTACAACAGACTTTTCATAAGACACCAAACATCAACTCCACAGCTAACTTACACTTACTCTTTGTAGACAAACATAACCACCAAAGATATAAGGTTCCAGCTGGTGAATGTGGCTGATTTCCTGAGCTCTCTGGCAGCCATTTCTTATATTAGTGAGGTAATGTCAGGAACAGACAGCTGAGTAACAGGAGGACAGAATTTCCTAATCCCCACCCCTGACCATCTAGGTCATCATTTAAGACACTCAGGAGATATGTGTGTAGTACTCTAGTTATTCTTCCTTATCCTCAGGCATGATATATGAATGTATAGATTCATATTTTTGTATCTGTTTGCTGTTTCCCATTAGCAAAGTGGCATCAGAAACAGACAGCTAAGTCTTTGAGGGAAAATCATCAGAGTCCCTCCTCGTGATACATTTGGAAAGAAAAAATACAGGAGGGAAGGGTTTCCAGTCCCCTTACTCCCACTTCCCAAAGTCACCTTTTATCACCAAGGATTATATATATATATATTTATTTATTCATTTATATTTTTCTATATATTAAACCTGTGGTACCACTGGATATTTTACACTTTGTATATCTTCTTAGCAATCATCTCCATAAATTTTCATAGATAATGATCATATGTTGCTCATGAATAGCTGCCCTTTTCAAATAAGCTTTATTTCAAATATCACTGAATGAACTCTGAAACCTGAACTAGAAATGTAAATATTTATCTTTAAATCCTAAAGACGATTGTGGGATATAATAGAAAATGTTCAGATGTTGATTTAGAATTAACAATAAAAAACTGAGTCCATTATTTTTGGTAGCGGTTGAGAGCAGATGTAAGTAGCAGACTCACTGTGTAAGGAATAAGCATGGGGTTTACTGGTAGGTGCATTCAGTTAGGCTGCTAAATTTATAAGTGTGAGAGTAATGGGAACTTAAATTTGGGAGGAATAAACAATTGTCATAGATAGCCAGTTGTTGTTTGGATGAAAGATATGACATTTCTCTGTGGTTTAGGGTTGCCTGACCTCATCTGACCTCTCAGAGGAGAAAAGTCATG
>JAUUDZ010410018.1:0-15232 GCA_032361705.1 Panulirus versicolor | reverse complement strand
GGGGGTTGTTATTTCATGTGTGGCGAGGTGGCGATGGGAATGAATAAAGGCAGACAGTATGAATTATGTACATGTGTGTATATGTATATGTCTGTGTGTGTATATATATGTATACATTGAGATGTATAGGTATGTATACTTGCGTGTGTTGACATGTATGTATATACATGTGTATGTGGGTGGGTTGGGCCATTCTTTTGTCCGTTTCCTTGCGCTACCTCGCTAACGCGGGAGACAGCGACAAAGCAAAATAAATAAATATAAAAATAATAACTTTTTGAAAGTGGTCATATAACAAAATTTACAACTATGTAATACTTGTGGAAGTGGAGAGTAACAATATCATCAAACAAGTGGATTATTTATCTGTTAGTATGGTAAAGGGAGAGAGTTCTACCCAAGTGGGGCTCCATCTCATATGGTACACACTGTATGCTTGTTCTGCCTCATGGCAAAGCCTTATCCCAGTTGCTCACAGGCAGATAAGTACTCCATCATATCTCCACCATCTTTTCCTTTCAACAGATGACAGATTCAAAACAGCCAACTTACAGCTCCATCCACTTTGAGCAGTCATTAGATGGCACCATTGCCTCCTTGGCTAAACACCGCAAGTAAGTGTCTCTGCCTGAATTAAACTTGGTTCTTCATATCAGCATCAAAACGGTGATCAATTTTGTCATCTTTAAAAAGTAAATGTTACGCAGTCACATAAAGGAAGGTGTCTTGGCCATTATCTCTCAGTAATATCCATGCCAGATCTGCAAGTATTTCTTCCTCATGCTATGCACTTAAGTATACTTGCCAGGGTATCTGATCAATTGTCCATGACAAAAGATGAGAATATCCAGCCTTACTTGTACAATTAAATATTCTTTCTGATGCCAATGATAGTATCAATGTATCTCTAACAGCATTTACAATTAAGGGGTTCTGCCAACATACAGGTGTTACTATCATAATCTGTGAAATGCCAAGACATGACAGTAGGTATGCAATATGATAAAAAAAGGTGAGCATCCACAGTAAAGAGAATGGTAAAATTTTGTAGATAAATGGTTACCTCAAAAAATATCACCTTCTGTCTTTAGTATCCAGTATCCACCACTGCCTCATCTGCAACTCCCAGACTCTTTTGATCTTTTATGCACTGTATCAATTTATAAAATATTATGAAATAAACCTTTTAAATCTAACAGCCCTAGTCTTCATACTAAATAAGGATATGTTGTCTTAGTTTCTAACTCTTCTCATGTAAGATAGCTGAAACTGATAACCAACCTCATTACTCAGAGCACTGCCTTGTAATTTTAATCTCAAGCACTTTGAAATTCACATTATCATACTTCAAAATGAATAGATCAAATGTATAATTCTTATGTGCAAATATAATTTGCTTTCTCAGTTATCACAAAAATGTAGGTCATCCAACATTAAGTGTTCTAAGAATTGTACTTATCAAATTCAGCTCTAGATATTTCCCCAACACTACTTCTAGCATGCCAATACCACCATCTGGGTAGCCTTCTGTTCCCATCACCGCTCAGTTCTTGGTTGTTTTACATATCCAATCTATATATCTATCATATTTTGAAATGTTTCCATTTACATGGATTATGTTCATGTACATACAGATTATGTCATCACACATATCATCAATTCATTTCCAGTGTGTTATGGTGAATGAAGTATTTACACTGTAAAAGACCTAACAGTGCCTCTCAGCCACACCACAATGTGGCTCCTCTAACCTTTTAACTTTCTCAGCCGCAGCCTGTCATCTGGTGGAGCCTACTCAGATGAAGGGATCTACATTGAGCGACGGTCAACTGCCAACAGTTCACGAATGAGTTCGAGTGGAAGTTCAGCAGGTGGCATGAGCTATGACTCAGGGACAGGGGAGGAGGTGCCTGAAGCCTTCAGGTATCGAAGTCCCACAAAGGAACAACTGAAACGCTCAGGACGCATACCAGAACATATGGTTAGTCTGTAGTGAACAAACACTGATTGCAATAAAACAACATATTCTATTTCTTACCACAAACAGGAAAGAAACTGATGACTGGAACCATATTTGTTACAAACTAACCATAGGTAAGAAAAAGTTTTGCTGAGATTTATCATTTCTTATATTTGTGGAAAATAAGCATTATGAGAAGTATGTTAGTTCCTAAAGGAAAGTTATATCATTGAGAGGATGATGCTATTATCAAATTTCATCGTAATAGAAAAAAAATATTCTTGGCGTTTCAGATCAACAAAACATCTTGTATACACTCTCAGGAACACTAAAAGTAATCCCATACCCAAGATTTTAGTTTTTACTCATGAATGAAAACAAAAATTTAGTTTCTTATAGAAGAAACATAAATAATGCATGCTTAAAACACAAGGTCCGTATGTCAGCAGCAATAATATTCTGTAGCATTTCCTTAGTTGCTATTCTGACTATTCAGACCTTCAGTGCTACAAAGCATCAATCAAAAGACACTGAGACTTTGTCAAAAGTCTGATTCTGTCTACACATTATCTCCTTTATTTCATTAGTGAAGTAATGGATTAATTCAAATCCATTATTTGTTTTCAGTCCACCAGAACAGCTGCCAACTACAACAAACTTATTCCTGTTTTCTATCATATTTACAGTCCTTTCTTCAGCCAGAAATCAAATGTGATCCCCTTTATTTCCCCACAAACATTTCAGGATCATGAAATGCATGGCATAAGACTGGACCATGCTCTTCCAGGGAAACCCGATTATTTGTTACAAGAACTTCCAAAATGGCCCAACTGGAGTAAACATGTACCCAAGTTTTGATATCAGTTGAGGTTAGTCATGTGTTTGTGCAAGACCACGTGGTAGACTGCATTAGAATTCTGTAGTTCCAAGACCGGTAGTAGTAACATCACAGAAACCTTCTGCCGTTGTCTTAATTCTTATTTATTCCTGCCTTTAGTATCTAGTGAAGGCCTTAGTGCTGTGCTATTGTGACAGTAGCTGTATGCCTGATGTAGATCTGGTACATATGGTAAGCTTTTGTTCCTCTTGCTTTACTTGGTCGCTTTTACTTTAAGGAATGGAATAAGCATCATGCAAATTATTATTATTTCACTTACATGATTCTTTAGCAGCCAATTTATCTATGCTAACTTATTTATTGTTTTGTACAAGAGGTTCTCTAAAATTCTTAAGTGATCTAAGAGTGCTCACTCAGTGACATGACACAAATAATGCCCTTTTCATTTGCAAAGGCATCACTGAGATATCAATGAAATATTACCTCTTACATGACTAACCAGATTACAAGATTTCAGATATCTATGAATATTCTTAGCTGCACTGCCTCTATGAAACTGATATTTTGGAAAGGTTAAGGCAAGTGCTTTAGCTGCAGGAATTTGTTGAAATGAAAAGAAAACAATAAAATAGCTGATATACCATGATGATCCTGAGATGATGAGAAGACATGACTTCCATTTTGGATTGAGAGCATCAGTATATCCCCTAAGTAGTACATTGTAATAATAAACTGCATCAGTGTTACAAGTGCAAAAGATGGAGAAAAGAACACAAGGTATCCTGTCAGGCTTGCTACATGGGCCAATCTTGGTTCATCATAAACAATGATACTCGCTGTCAACAGTTATTATGGGATCACCAAGTTACTAAGAATATGACCAACTAAAGGTTCTTGGAGAGTGCTCCTCCAGTCTCTGCTTCATATCTCGGTCTTTGTTAGTGCTTTACTGTTTTTGCAGGTGTGATACTTATTATATCAGCAGGTGTTGTGTTGTTATTTCCCTGTCTTTTGTAATCAGATAGCAATACCCTAGTATTGTTTAGTTACAGGAAGCTTTATACAGACGGTGAAACTGTAGTTTAGAATATCAAAATATGGTTTTCAATGACTGTTTGCATCTAAATAAAAATACTAGGTATCTGTTAAGACTATAGAGAATTGTTCTGTTTTTCATTTAAAAAGCCTATTACTGATGAAAGCAAAAGAACTTTTCTTACTGTTCTTAACTGTATCATCACTGAATTGATTATCAAGGAATCTGTTGGCTTCATTATTCTTGTGTCCAAGTTCAGCCACACAACTTAAATGCAGTTTATGTGTAGAAGCTTGTTAAACTATTAGCCATAATTTCTGGAGCACTTATCTTCTATCATAAACAAACACGTTATTAATCATTTCTCTGCCAGTTCCTGAGAAAGGTTTTTCTCACATCTTATGTTTAGTGTTCCCTAACACTACTATTATACATATATACTGTGAACAGATGAAGGATGAAGGATGAAGGCAGCAAGTATGAATATGTACGTGTATATATTCCTATGAGTCCCCGTGGACTCACAGGAATATCTTGATCATGCGCAAAATTGTGATCCTTTCCAATGTGTATATATGTATATGTCTGTGTATGTTTATGCATTTATATGTTGAAATGTATATGTATGCATGTGTATGTGGGTGGGTTGGGCCTTTCCTCGTCTGTTTCCTTGTGCTACCTTCCTGACACAGGAGACGGCGATTAAGTATATAAATGATATAGATAATGTATGTATGTGTATGTGCTTGTATGTATAAATGTGTATATATGAGTGGATGGGTCTTTCTTTGTTTGTTTCCCGGCGCTATCTCACTGACACGGGGAATGGTGATCGAGTGTTATGAAAGAGATAAAACATTAGATATAAGAGGAAGCCTAACATTTTTGATGTTAAGCAAATACAACAGTGAAAATCAAATGACCACGGTAAAAGCAGTCTTAGAACTTTGCAGAGAAATGTCTAGAGTGTTAGTTTCAATTTGAAGGATACTTACCAGTGTATTGCATTGTATCCCAGGATGGGGAGTTTCTTGAAAACTGATATGAATATGTAGAGAAACTTAGCATTTAAGAACAGTACCTTTTGGGCTAAGCATAGTGAAGCAGATTTTGACTTGGTTATCTCAACCCTCTTAACTGGACAAAATTAACTACTGTAAGGTGGTAGGGTTGGTTTATCTCAAAAGTTTTCTGAACAAGCATATTCAAAGAGGGATATTTCAAGCTGAGCTTTTCGGTCATTAATGTTTTTATCACAAAGTAGGTTACGTCATAATTTGGGAAAATCTTTGGTTGTTCCAGATCAGAGTTCAATTGACCTATGGTCACTTGGTGCACCTAAACAGCTTTGCTTCACCTTTCAGGAGACAAGCTGTTGCTTACAGTATAAATACCATTGCTCTTGTTCTTGCCTTTCTGCTTATATTGTTTGGATTTGTGGTATAGAGATGGGATTAAAGAGAGTCAAGTCATGTGGCCAATTTTAAGTCCGATATCATCCTGAAATGGATATTTAACCCAGAGGCAGATGATACCTGCAGAATCAGAGGCAACATGTTGTAATTTCATGGTTTTGCCAAGTTGTGGGTTAATCCAAAGGTTTTCCTTAAACTGTCTAAGGAAGACAGGGAATCAGTGCATGTCTTGCTGCAAGAAAAGTCTACCTCCAATGGATGAAGACTGTGCTGACCCTTTCATTGTTCGAAGTTTCTGATGTATGCATAGCATTCTCCTTTGAAAAAAAAATCCAATTTTTTCTTCCATTATGAGAATATTTCTATATCACATATTATTGAAGACATTACCCAATAAAACCAGTATAGTTTTCCTCCATATTGGTTCTGGAGGTTATTGAATTAACAGGGTTGGACCTGGCTTGCAGTATGGATCATCATTATTTATGGAAGTACCTGATGATTGTTGTTTTTTCTTGGAGTAGTTTCATTTTGCATACCCTAAACACATTACACACTCTAAGGTTTTACCTGGCATGATTTCACTCTTCCCCTCATTTACATATTTTGTACTTTTCTTTCTTTCACACTTGTTCACTGTTAGCTGCATTAGTGAGGTAGTGCTTGGAACAGATGTAGAAAGGCCTCATATGCTCACATTCGTTTGCTAGCTGTCATGTGTGATGTACTGATACCACAATCCACAGCCTCCCACACCATATAATCTTTATACCTTCCACAAAGCATCTCTATCAACCCTTTCATATGCCTAATCCAGATCCATAAGTGCCACATAGGAATCCATCTGTTTTTCAAGTATTTCTCATGCACATTCTTCAAAAGCAAACACCTGATCCACACATCATCTTCCACTTCTGAAACCAGACTGCTCATCCCCAATCTGATGCTCTGTACATGCTTTCACCCTCCCAATCAGTACCCTTCCATACAACTTACCAGGTATGCTTAACAAACTTATATCTCTGTAATTTGTACTTTCACCTTTAGCATGCATTCCACCAATCCTTACCACCATATCCTTACCTACCAATCAATAACACAGTCACCCTCTTTCTCGATAAATTCAACTGCAATACCATTGACTCCCACCACCTTACCCTCTTTCATTTTCTGCAGTGCTTTACCACCTCTTCTCTCTTCACCCAACCAGTTTCCAGGACTCTCTTACATTGCATACCTCCCAAACCAAAACAGCCTACATCTGCCACTCTATCATCAAAAACATTTCACAGCCCTTCAAAATATTCACTCTGTCTCATTTCACCAGCACCTATTATCACTTCCCCATTTGCCCCCATCACTGATGCTCCCATTTGTTCTCTTGTCTTTTGTACATTATTTACCTCTTTCCAAAACATCTTTTTATCCTCCCTAAAGTTTGATGATGCTCATTCACCCCAACTCTCATTTGCCCCCTTTTTCAACCCCCTACACCTTCCTCTTCACCTCCTACTGCTTTCTCTTATACATCTTGTAATTTGCACTCCTTCCCTGTAAGTACTGCCCAAACACCTCTCTTTTATCTTTTTCTAGTAACTTCTTCATCCCACAACCTGCTACCCTTTCTAATTTGCCCATGTCCCCACCTTTCACATGCCACATGCATCCCTTGCACATGCCATCACTGCTTCCCTAAATACCTCCCATTCCTTATCCACTTTCCTCACTTCATTTGCTCTCACCTTTTGCCATTGTACACTCAATCTCTCCTGGTATTTCTTCACACAAGTCTCCTTTCCAAGCTCCTTTACTCACTCTCTTCTCCCCAACATTGTTTCCTGTTTTTCAAAAACCTATATATAAATCTTCACCCTAGCATCTACAAGATAGTGATCAGACATTGCATCAGCTGCCCCTCTCAGCACATTTACATCCGAACATCTCTCTTTTACATGCTTATCAATTAATGCATAATCTAATAATGCCCTTTGACCGTTTCTCCTACTCACATACATATACCTGTATATACCTCTCTTTTTAAGCCATCTCTTCCCAATCATTGGTCTTTTTGCAGCACATAACTTCACAATTTCTTCACCATTTTTGCTCATAACAGTGAATACCCCTTGCAAATGAATTATACCCTCAACTGCCACATTACTTGCTATTGCATTTAAATAACCAAAGATGAAAGTGGAATCTTGCAAAGGAGAAAAATTGAGGTGCATTGAAATTTTAGAATTAGTCTAATGTGTGGAACTGATATCCAAGTTTATACAGATCAGGTTATTCCAGAAGTGAGAGAAGTAAGAATGGATGATTTGTGTAGTATATTTGGAGTTAGGAAGCTAGATGCAGTAATGAATGATATATGGATATATTGTTTGAAGAAACTGCAAGAAAGGCACTTGGTTGAGATGGTCAGTTAGGATTTTTTTCAAACATTTTTGTCATGTCCATCATTAATGAGGTTGGGCCTCGAACAGATAAAGTAATGGCCTCATTCACTTATGTTTACTTTTTAGCTCTCATGTATGTTACACTGAAACCAGAGCCCCACTATCTACAACCATACAGCAAATTAAATTTGGTAAAGAGGATATACTCTTAAGTATAGTTGAAGGGTGAAAGAAAAGTAGATCATGGAAGTAGACTTTGGAAGAAATGGAGAGTTGAAGTAAGTGATTGGTTTGAGCTTGAAGTATTTGGTGTGAGGATGGCTGAGAAATTAAATGGGATTGAATGCAGTGGAAATATTTTGTGTATAGATATAAGAATACAGAAGTTGGTATCATGAGACGTATCACCTTAGTATGCAAATTAAAAAAGTAAGTTTATGTTTTACTTTAACACATTCAACATAGATTGATGATATGTATGAATGAATTGAGAGCCTGTACATTTCCATCCATGCCATGCGACAGGGACAAGGGTTCATGAAGATAGAGCTGATAGTTGAAAATAACAGTAGGAGGGGGTGGGGAATGTCATTTCTGTTGATTTATATGGTAATACATTTGTGTATGGTGACCAGATGGCACAGACAGATAATATGCCCAAATCCGTTGTTATTTATATAGACTAATCAATTCTGATTTTAGGAGATTGAGCCAATGATTCAAGATATCCTTGAAAAATCTTCAGCTGTGTTGCCACTTATTCAAGAGGAATCAGAGGATGAAGTTGGCTTTAATGATGAGTCCCACTTGGAGCAGGATGAAGGTATAGACTTAATATTGTTTCAGCTAATCAGAATATTGTAGTATCAGGTATATGGGTAGAATTGTTGCCTGTCGGTTTATAGCTAGCATACAACTTTTCACTAAACATAATGTTAATCTTTGCACAATTTCTCCTAGATAGATGATGGTGCATCTCATAGCCTTTCATAATTTTTTTCACCTTTTACACATATTTTCCCTACCCCTATCCTTCCATTGCTTCTATAGTGTTTTACCATACTTAATCTTATTTGCATTGTGCAGGCACCTAATCTTCCTGTTTTACAGGTAGAATTTCAAAGCAATGATTCAAGTACAAGACAAAATGTTATCATATTCTGAGAAATAATGAAGATGGTAGACTGGTATGATTTTTATAGAATGTCATTTTTTCTTTAGTATACACCAACTGGGAAATTGCAAGTATATAGATATACATGAACAGTAAACCCTCGATTTAATGGACCTCGATATAACAATTTTGGATTTGCCAGATCAGGTAAATAATAATACATTAATTGATAATGATTTAAAAGATTAAGAAAAAATGAAAATCTCAAATGCTGTATCATACACATTTCATATTTCATGTGTTTTTGGTAGCATGGGGTATACTCTCTTTGTTTCAGTCTCAGTCTGCTTCAACCTATCATGCAGTCAGGTAGTATACAAAAAATTGTGACTTTATTTATTAAAAGATTTTGCCATCCTTGCAATTTGAAATGGTATCAAGTGATTGAGGAGTTAAAAGAAAACATGAGAACTGTAATATGTATATTGTATTAAATGATGGCCTTTAGGTTACATTCATTTTAACAGACGTTTGGCATTCATGGACACCCCTTCCCCCTGTTAATCCATTAAATAGAGGGATTACTATATATATATTTATTTATGTTTAATTATTCATTTATTATACATAATCACTGTTTCCCACATCAGCAAAGTAGCTCCAGGAAACAGACGAAGAATGGCCCATCCACTCATATATATGTATATATACATAAACACCCATATATGCACATATACATACATATACATATCAACATATACATACATATACATACACATACACAGACATATACATATATACGCATGTACATATTCATACTTGCTTACCTTCATCCATTCCTGGTGCTACCCTGCCCCTCGGGAAACAGCAACCACTAACCCCTGCTTCAGCGAGGTAATGCCAGGAAAACAGACTCTAGATGTCATGCATGTAATGCACAGAAACCACAGCCCCTATCCACATCCAGGCCCCACAGACCTTTCCATGGTTTATCCCAGACACTTCACATGTATACATATGTGTGTCTTTTTCCTGGCACTACCTTGTTGATACAGGAAATGACAATCAAGCATAATAAATGAATATATACACAGAAAAAACAACTCCAGCTGCACAGGGTTACAAAAAGAGTGAAAAGCCACCATTGGTGAGACTGTAGCACTGAGACTATGGTCTCATCAAAAATTTCTTGCTTCAAAGAAATCCATAGTCCACCTGCTCTTTAAAGTAGTGCAGCCTTGGAGCTGCATATGCTCCTGGGTAACACTAAAACTCTTTCTTAGAAAGAGGTCTTGAGATAGTTTAAATGAATAAAAATACATGACTATATACAAGACAGGAATATACCAAATACTTACCTTCACTTCAAACATGGGCACCTTATCTACATCAAGTTTTTTATCATAACCTCCTTCATTTCATTTCATAATTTTTTGCCATTCTGTTGGTGAAGTTACTAATACACTTAATCTTCTTCTGTCTTACCTAGTTGTACCTTTACTCCTCCGAAAGGCATTCCTGATTGCAGAGACATCAGATCGTATCCGACGAACAATCTTCTTAGCATTTCTATCATCAGCACCACCATCTCTGTTAGGAGAGGGTGTCCCTCTCTTGCTGGAGCCAGATGATCCAGATTTTGAGGTTGTATGCCGAGCCTCCATTAATCTTTTGCGTCCTAAGCTTTGAAGGATTTCCTGTGGAAGGCAGAAGACCAACTAATAACTCAAAGAAGTAACATAAGTACAACTAAAACCTGAAGATCTATTGAAGAATGAGAACTAGTCAGAGATGGAAGTCTTTTTGCACGATGATGACTGGTTCCATTGTGTTCAACTGTTTCCTAATGCTGCAAAGGTGGTACATTCAGAAAAGTTACCTAAATAGTATTCAAATTAAGGACATCTCTATACCTTCAAGTGCTAAAGTCCAAACAACAGTGCTTTGTGAGCGAGTTAGCCCATCTTGGCAAAAATGAACAGAGCATATCTAAATATTTTACCAAGTATAGTATATGTAGTATATACAAATATTTATTTCCAAAATGGAGTTCATAATACATTCAAAATGGCTGATGGCACAGAGTACAGAATAGTTGAAAGAGTACAGAAATATAACTGGGCTACATACAAAATAGAATGATTTCATAATGACTAAAAATCAAATGATAGGTAGAGTAACTATTTTCAAGTTGCATATACATTAAAATCATTGCATCTAACTTCCACCATAAAAATTTTTTTACCTTTTCTTAAAATCATGTTTAGCGTGACACTGACTACCAGTGGAAGATCATTTCTAAAACTAAAAAGGTACACATAATTAACTTATACTAAAACTTCCTACTCTAGGTACAACATATGAAAAATTCCAAGCTTGTGCCATAAATGTAACACCCTCTGTACTCTGGGGTACTACCTACCATTCATGATGTTATGCATATGTCCATATTTCAACTTCTCTATTCTGTATTCTACTGGAAGAACACAATCAATGCAAAATTGATCAAGGCCAATTTGAGTTCTGAGAAAAATTGTAAGAATATATCTTATATTGTTATTCTACATAATCTGCATCCTACCCTCGAGTTTCTTATAAACACTCCATGATGAACAAACATGACTGAAATGATGCTGAAGTATGCACTTACCCTCTGTCGTCCTGTTGATATTATGTACAGTAGGGTCGGAATACAGAACAACGTAGGTATCAAAAAAGTTTGTGCAGTACCAAATTGCCCTATATTGTGACATCTATTTCCAAGTAAATAAGGGGTTAGGAAAATATACTTAAAACATAATGTAAATAATGGAAATACTGTACCAAATTACACTGAAAATGCTATCCAGTACATGTTATATATACAAAATAAACACAAAATAACAGGTATTTGCTTATTTATCACATCCATATTTCTTTAAGACTGGTTTAGGCTTAATAAGATTCTTTTTCTTCCTATGCTCTTTCGGAATATGCAGACAAATTCTAGTTCATGCATTAAGCAAGAGCGTACTAACAAGCACCAAATACATGAAAAATATGTAAAAAAAAAATGTTTGCATCAATCATTGAGTAAGATGTATGTTTAGAATCATGAGACTACCAACTATTTGTCTTGCTGAAAAGGAAACCTCATAACCTTTACCACTCATAATTCTGTTACAATCTTTACTTAATAATGTACTCCATGTAATTAATTTTCAATGTATGAATTGGTCATGAACCTACTAAAGAAAACTAGAAGACTGTAGAAAAATGTAAAAAAGTATGTTACCATATCATTTACCGAATGAAAGATAAAAGTTTTGAATACAAGCAAATGACACCAGATGCTACGTAAGGTGTTTTCCAATAATTTTTCCAAATCTATGAATAATTATTAGTTCATGCATTAGTTAAGAACAATGAGGAAAACTTCGTATAAAGTATACAGTTTACCATATCATTCAATGAGTAAAGATGTGTATTTTAAACCATGAGACAACTAACCACTTGCCCCCTGGGTTGGAAACATTCTAAACTGTACAATGCTGTGCTGCCTGTATTATTGTTACTGTATTTTACTTAACACAGTACTGTAACTCATGTAATTCACTTTTATAGTATGAATTAATCAAGAACCTACTAAAGAGATAAGTGTTACAAACTGTAAAAAGCACATACAGAAAATAATGTGCCAGCTACAATATCTGCTCCCTGATCTTGAGCCAACTTATCACCCAACCCTCAATCTGCCAACAATGTTACATGTCTGCCAAATATGATGTCTTGCCCCAGAACATCAGACAATATAACTGATTAAGTACACCTTCATAAATCACAGGAAAAACAAAATAACACTTTCCCAAGCTTTCGTCTGTCTTCCAAATCTTCCACTCTATGCATATGTAGACAGGATGACTTGATGACAAATTCCCTTTATGATCTGCTGAATAAAAAACAGCAATATTGGGTCACAGCCCTAAATGAATTCATATAAGGTCGGTTTAAACACCATGTTCCTCAGGTGCCAAAAAATAAGATGAAACAGTGTTCTTAAGTAGTGTGGGTCAAGCTATGAGCCTTGCTATTGGATTTCTTCATATACCTTAACTAATATTCTTTAGTTATTCCCCCTGAAGAGGTCTTGGAAAACAGATGAAAGCTTGGGAAGATGTTCTTATATTTGTCTTGTAAGTAATGATGACCCGACTTCACGGTACCATTGTTGATCAACATTACTTAGGTACGTGTAAGGCTTTCTTTTTTCATGCTTCTTACTTAACTCTATTCACTTGCATGTTGCTCAAGAAATATAATGCAAATTTTTTTTCACATGTTTACCATTTCCCAGATTTGTGAGGTAGAGTCAAGAACAGATTACTATGATTGAGCCTCAGAAAAAAATTCTCACTTGGCCCACATCTTTGTTCATTCTTTTGGAAAAGTAAAACATGAGGGGAGGATTTCCAGCCCTTGCTCCCAACCCTCTCAGTCACCTTCTATGACATGCAAGAATTTGTGGGAAGTATTCTTTCTCCCCTATCCACAGGGATAGATAATGTACATGTGTTTAATTTACCATTAGTTTTCTTTCCATAAAAATTTGATTTTATTTACTCTTTACCTGTCCTTAAATGCATATGTCAATACTGTATAGTTTATCTTTTCCATTCATTACATTATATCACACTGCTAAAACAAATAATAATACAAATATAAGAAAAACATAACATATATCTTTATACCTTTTTAATAAAAACTGCTGAGGCACCCTGATAGACATTTGGACATGAATTGGCATTCTCCAACCACTGTGTGATACAGTCTTTAATAGCCTTAAAACAGATAGCCTTTGCTCCAGTCTTCATAAGGAATGTTTTCTTTAGCATCTTTTTCTGTAAACCCTGTCTTGTCACTGTTCCATACCTGACTTGGCATGTAGCCTTTCTCTGTAATTTTCTAATGTTTTCACCTCTGTGTGATCTGCAACTTGTGCATCAAATGCTGCTGCCTCACCTGAGAGAATCACATTTTTCAGGCTGCCACATCTGATAAAATGATGAAGGCAGCCCTGGGTAATTTTACTTTCACTGACCAGCTCATGTTCTTTCTTCATCAGCTCCATTTGAATCTCAATGGCTTTATTTTCAGTCATTTGCCCAGTCATAGGAAACTATTGCACCTGCATTTCTTGCATGCTGAATTTTAGGACCACCACTATTTTCATATATGTTGGCATCCTGATGCATTGCTATCTTTAAAACAGATGTCTGGGAAAAGGCTTTCCTTATATGTCTGCTTTTCTTCTTTATAGTAAAGATGCAACTATCATCAATAGTATAATGGTGATTAAATTCTTTTGTGTTAGACCCACACTCAACTTCATTCAAAGTCTTGAACTTTTCCTGTAGGGAAATGGTCTTCCTATCCCTCTTGACAAGTTCACTGGCTGTTCGAGTACGTGCTAGATGCCTGGGCAGAGTGGTAACTACTTCAAGTAGGGAGAAATTGAGAGATTTACAAGTAACAAACCATGCTTCCTCACTCTTTAAATGCTAGCAGAGAAGTGGCACAGCAGACAATGGCATGAACAGCACTGGCACCCCATGCTGCATGGCCAGCTGGATTTGTACTGTATCATGATGGCTCATGTTACAGTAAAAGTAATTTAGGTACTTGTGTAACATCAAGACTGTTATATCAAACTGTGCTATATACTGGCAATACTGTGTCACAAACAGAAAATGCAAGAGCACAGAACCTTCTGAAACTCTTTAAGTTATACCTTTAGCATCAGTTCTCCATGAACACATACAACCTATGGCCTATCTATCTGATATGACTGAAACCAAAGCACAGAATTTTCATCTAGCCCAATACATCTTGATTTTTAGGCAATAAGATAGATGTGAGTGAATGAGATAATTTCTATATCTGCCCCTGATGCTACCTTACTAAGATATGATTCCAGTATCAAAAGTTCTTTATAGATCTAATATAACCAAACCCCTATAACTACCGCTCTTACAATCAAATTGATATAATCTGAGAGATGTATAAGACTATCAGTTGAGAATGGCAATCTAAATCCAGATTGGAACTCGTACATTAGAACATGTTCATCAATCAATTCATTTAAATGGTTATACAGTACATCTGAACACTTTAGAAGTGATTCTATGTACAGCCATAGGCTCATTACTAGAATCAGTTTTCACTTTTCCGTTTTACAAACGCACAACCCTAGCCATCTTCAGATAATGTCATGATGCCATTTAGACACACATTCGTAATATGCTCGAGTGGAAAGGCAATTACCAAAGACCTTTGTTATCTATTATACTTTGTCGCTGTCTCCCACATTAGCGGGGTAGCACAAGGAAACAGACAAAAGAATGGCCCAACCCACTCATATACACATGTATATACATACACGTCCACACACACACATATACATACCTATACATCTCAATGTATACATATATATA
>JAUUDZ010410007.1:0-27239 GCA_032361705.1 Panulirus versicolor | reverse complement strand
TTGATTAGAATGCACTTACAGAAGTAGAGTTGATTACAAGTAAGATAATTTGACTGACAAGTAAAGATGTAGGTTGTACGTTTGACGAAACTAAAACAGATCATTAGGGAGAGGTGTAAAGATTAAATTTTGGGATTGTAATGTGTAAAGGATAAGTACTGGGATCGTAGAGATTTGAACTGGCTAAAGATTAAGCCTTGTGTTTGGCAGGGTAATGATAATTGAACATAGGGTTAGTAATAATGGAAGGATATTGTGAATCAGCTTGAAAATGGTAACAAAATTTATAAAGCGCTACCATTATCATGTCCCTTTAAGTTCAAAGTATAGTACAAGATACAGTTAATAAAGAAAGGTTGGAGAAAGTTCAGATGCGGGGAATTGTCATTGGGCCAGTGAAGAACTTCAAAGAGAGTACATTTAAGAGCAATAGTTCATTGAGTGGGTAGTTTGTAAGCATCCAGTCAGTCTCTGTAGTTGTATCATACACTCATGAGGTGTTAGAAGTCATATCCAGTAGTGTGAAAATAATGCTTTAAAGAATCATTAAATATTCCAAAGTCAGAGATGCTGCAGATGATATATATATATGCTATTATAATCACAAAATGAATGAGTGGTATTGAATGAAATATAATTTAAGAGCGTGAGAGAAAAATGGTTGAATGTAGATGCAAAGGTAGGTGAGGTCATTTTGCTAGAGAAAGAGGCATATTTGTGGTAAATGTTTCAATGGACAGATATGGAGACTGTGCATGACTATATATTTCAGGATCTATTTCTGCAAGAAGTGTGGTTACAAAGCAAGTGTATAAAACAAGAGTTGTGAAAGACATTCAAGTTCCAAAAGTTATAAGGAGAACTTTGAAAGGAAATATAACATCAGGGGGTGTTTGTGTTAGTGATGATGCATATCACCTTGAGTATACATTTGCAACATGCGTCTGAAATAGCAGATAGCCTGGTAGAATGCCAGCAGTTAACATAAGTTTATTTAAGTCATGGTAGAGTTGGGAGAATGAAGAATAAGAAAATCGAAAGGGTGTACATCATTTTTAAAGAGAAGTGAAAATAGTAGATATGAAAAGATTAACTAGAAATGTACCTGATTGAGGTGATAGACAAGAAAGGCGGCTGAATTTAAGGGGAAAGTTATGTTTACATGACCTATTTAGAATGTATAACATTTTATTAGGAAAACAGTTACTGTAATTACATTCATACACATTATCTTACAGTTAAGTGATAGTGAGGAGAGTGTATTACAAATAGATGTGCTGGAAGAAAATTCTGGTGGGGATGTTGAAGCCCGTGTCCCAACTCCTCCTCCACCAGCAAACCCACGCACCAGTCACATCTCTCAGGCTAGTAGATTTGCAATTAGTTATAAATAAGTAAAGGCTAATATGACACTCTTAATTTCATACTCTTTTGCAGCACAAGGTGATTTTTTTTCCTAAAACAATACTTTTTTATCAGATATAATATTACCATGGCATTAGTTCTAAAGTAGTATATGTTCTTTTTCTGTGGGGTCCTTCCATAAGCTGCATTGGCACCTGAAAAATATAAGAAAACAGTCTTAGATATCAGGTCAGAATTATAGCTGCATTTTTTTTGGTAATGTTAGTTCATGGAGACTGCCTAGACAAGAAGCCATGCTATGCTATGTACACTAATGTTTTATTGTGAAATTTGAAATTGTAATGAACACTAATGATTAATTGTTTTCAGGTTATGGTTGTACCACGTGCTGAGTCTTCTGGCGGTGATACATTATGTGAAGATTCAGAATCTCCCATCCCAGATACCCCAATATCACCAGTCCACCAACCACAGAGCACCATACCACCATGCTCGGCTACTTCATCAGGTTTACTCTCTATGATTAGCTCAGCAAGAACTCGAGCCTGTCTCTCTGCAAAATTATCACAATCTAGTCAAATCACTCCATCATCAGCTACTTCTCAGGCATCGAGACCTCCAACACCACAAATAGATAAAGGTAACATATCATCTCAATTCATCTGTAATTAGTTATGATACTTAAAAAATTCTGAACTGTTAGTTAAATATGTGGCTGAAAAATTTTAGATTAATTAGTATACCTCAGATATCTCTGTATTTAATGCAATGCATAATTATGATATATCCCTTTAAGGGTTGGAGGACAGAGCCTTCTCATATCTTTTCACTCCTTTTCCACTTCTCATTCCATATCCCAACTTGAAATATTGATCCATGTAGCTTACACTTTTCCCTGTAGGTACAGTTCTTATAAGAAATAACATTTTGGGTATTATTTAAGAGGTAAAGATATGATGCGGTCTTGGTATCCCTCTGCTCATTACTTCTTTTTTCATATGCAGAGGTACACTCTGAAGAAACAGGAAATTCTCAAGGATGTGCCTGCATAAGAAGTCAGAATAAAAATGATGTTGAGGTGTCATCAGTGTGCTCTGATGATTTTAGTGATGCTCTAAGTACTCAGAGTGCTGCAGATGTTGAGACTGGCCCTGACTGTGTGGGTAAAACGAACCAAGATCCCAATAGCTTAAATAATGCTGCCAATTGTATGTATGTTGCTACATGTGAGGTAAGAATACAGATAGAAATTTTATGGTCTGAGCATAACATAACTGCTTCGGTAATCCAAGGGAAGTCTTGTTGCACACCAACACACCATTTCACATGATTTCACATGTTTTTCACCACCCAACTCACACCAGACCACTGGCCTGTGCCAATCAGAGACTAACATCAAGTGATTCCTTGTGTATCCAAACAGATAAGCTGGCTTTTAAGTCATCCTGTAGCAAAAAGAGAGAAGATAGTTAATCCTTTAAAGAGATTCATATTTTCTTGCAGTTCTTAAAGAGGGTTTTACTTGGAAAGGTTGGAACATTGTACTAGATTTGCACAAAGGAAATTTTGTCAGTATTGTTGAGATTTAAAAACTGAAGGTCTGTGTCAGTGGATGCATTGACCTTAAATGAGATTTTTATTCATTCATCGTTTGGCTCAAACTTAATTCCAATTTGCAGTTATAGACTTATGTGGTGTAGCTGTTAGCATTCTTGACCTTGATACAGTTACTAGTTGCCCAGGGTCGTGTGTATTGGTTTGAATTATGGTCATGGCCGTTGCTCCATAGTCAACCTAGTTAGTTGTTCATCCACTGGGTACTTGGCTCAGTTTTAAGTTTTTAAGAGTTGTTTTATAAAGTTTTATTAATGATAAGGAGGGATTTTATGTTTGTGGACAGAATGCTAGCCGTCTATGTATGAATGTGGCAGAAAGAAGAAACATCTACCTTAGTTAAAGGAGTGTAACTTGACAACTGTTGAAGTGCTAGGTTATTACGCAGCTGTCACTAACCCTCCCAGTACCCATGCATGTAGTACCAATGATATACTTCACTGTTTCGTGGAATCATGCCAACAACTACCTCATCTAGTTTTATTTAATGGAGTATTGGAACAATCTGGATTTTTCACATATTCTTACCACTTCTGATCAGAATTAAGTTGGAATAAAAGGGTTTTATAATGTAATTTAAACATTTCTAGATCTTGTTGCCTGACAGCCTTTAGGCAAGAAGTATACTGCAATACATTGCCTTTTAGTTTAGACTGAATAGGGTTCATCTATTGCAATATACGACTTAGTTGAGTTTTCCATGGCAAGTGTTTCTGTTATGGGTAGATAGTGGTATTATTTCAGACTAAGGTTTACTTTTGATGATTTTAATATAAGATGATAATGCTTAACTTTCAATGGCAGTGTCTTTATTGAGAAATGTATGTTTTCAGTAGATTCTTGCTATCACCTATGTGAGGGTAAAGTTTCTCATCCATCGTGTAACCTGTTATAAGATTTAGAGATGCTGTTATGTCTAATCTTATGAGTATAATATACAGAAATATGAGGGTAAAGTTTCTGTATCCATAGTATAACCTGACATAACATTTGGAGATGCTGTCACTTTTAACCTTATGAGTATAATATACGCACAGTAAAAAAGTATCTTGCTGGGTGGGTCAGGTGAATTTCAAAATGATCAATATAACTCTTGTTGTCTTAGTATGGTTGGTGAGTATGGATGTGAGCAACATTAACTAATAATTATGGTAGCCCCACTTTATAATTATTTCCATTGAAATATGACATCATTTTAACATTATGATAAATGTTTTGAAAACCGGGCTTTGAGTGTGAGGCCATACCAGTGGACGTGTCAAAATCCTTTGTTCATAGTGTCATATTGTTTCACACAAAAAGTACGAAGATTTTTTTTTACCAAGTGTACAATACCATCTTTGAGCAGTGAGATTTGTTTCACGTTCCTGCATGAAAATGTGATACATGTTACCAGACTGTTATACTTCCCTCTTGCCCCAGTTTTATTGGGTATATTTTGAACAGACATTGAACGATTTACTGACCTTTCTGCTTGAGATTTAAAAGGCAGATCATGTAATCAAGGGATATCTGCATATCAGTCTGTGGTAAGCTTAACCTCTGGGTCTAATACATGTTGGTTGGTTGAAAACTATGAATTCTGAAGAATAATGGTGTGTTGATGCTTAGTATAACTTTCATGGACCCACATATTTTCACATTGCCAAAACAAGCTTTCCTGATATATGTTATTTGAAACTTGTTAAAAGTCCATAGCAGTAGAATGAATTTGTTGAATTTATGAGGTTTTCTTATGAAAAATTACATCACATACTGTTTCAATATAGCCATACAAAGTTGTAATTTTTCACCATAACATCAAATTCAGAATTATTTTTCTCAACAGCATCCAGCATCAGCCCCATTTTGTGTCAGTGACTCAACTGGTACACCATCCGTCCCACCAAGTGCCCAGACCAGGTCACCTCCCCAAACTGGTTCACCCACTCATAAAGAATCAGCTTCTCGCAAAAGATCAGCCTCTTGGACAAGATCATCACCTAAAAAGAGATCAGCGTCTCGAGGGAGGTCTACATCCAGGAGGAGGTCAGCATCTCGTGGAAGGTCTCCATCACGAGGGAGATCAAACACACGGCAGGAATCACCAACACAACCCAGATCAGCTGCTACTCCCAGAGTAGCAAGAAAGCAGTCACGTCCTTCCAGCCATGTTATCAGTGTATCTCATGTATGAAACACTCACTGTGCATGACGTGTGATCTAGTTGATATATAACGGTTCATGGTGATAATGCTTCCTTGCGTTGTAGGAAGACTGAACAGTCTGTGATGATACAACCCGAAGGTGCCATATAGTTTTTTCCTGAAACTGTGTTCACATAGCAACCTTCCCAAGTTGCAAGATCAGGATCTATGACTTGCAATATTTTAGAACTACTACACCTCGCTGTAGAAGAATTTTTTTCTGTGTTTGTACAGTTTATGAGAACAGTAATGTACAGTTTGCTCTGAACCCATTTGCTTCCCAAATGAATAATCATGAGTTATGGAGTGTACTGTGCAGATTAGAATGGTTTTTAACATGATTCTATTTTGAGTCTGTGAGTAGGTGAATTACATTCTTAAAGCTTACAAAGAGTATCTTACCTGTATCCTTAATGAAACATAATAAATGTAGCAATTATTGTAATAATTGTAAACTACAAAACTTTCTTGTTGCATTTTTAGAATAAAGGAAGTAAAATTTTTATCACAAGCAATTTTTCATTTCCTAAGATATCACCTTTAAGTTGAATTGTTGTGCTGTATCTCATGTTATTTTTTTTATGTACTCATTAAAGATTTTGTAATTTAGTCTTCAGTTTGATGCAGATTCTTTTTCCATTTTAAACATATATGATAAAGGAAACTTAATGTCGATGGATTCTTTTCGTACCTTAACATGATACATCAGAAACAGACAGCCGATTCTTCAAAGAAAAACCCTTACTCAGCTCTTTCCTTTGTTCCCATTTAAGAAGAATGATAATACCAGAGGTGAGGATTTCTAGTTACCTGTTCATGCCCTTCTTACTCCTTTTTTTACAAACACAAGATACACAGCTGGTTAATTTTCAACCTATCCTCAGGGATAATTCATAATTATTGATAAACTTTTTTGCAATAGACAGACCTATATATTAGCTTAATCAGGTCAGCTTTAATCTTCAATTTTTTTAAAGTGAAGCATTATGAAGGAGCATCATCAAAATTACCTCAACATATGAGCTTTTTAACTCACACAAATGACTCAAATGGGTGTCATCCAAAAATACTTACCCCAACAAACATGATGCAAATATACTTTAAAATTTCATTTTTGGGTCAATATTATCCATTTCTAGGTCTATAGGCATGAGTTAAGGTTTCAAGTCCACAACCTTTCCGGCATGTTATCTGGCCATGCCATACCTTTCTGCACCTCAACACCAGTAATCAGTATACATAGTGGCAGTCAACAAACTCGCCTCATAATGGTGGTTTTAGGATAAAATTTATTATGTTAGAGAGCAAGTATGACAGGGAATGAATTGTGGAATGGAAGAGTGGGTGAAATGTAATAACAGGTGGTTTGGGGGTGTGGAAAGAAAATAAGATGGGAAGGTTACAAGGAAATGTTAACATGATTACACAGATTGATGTGAGAAGACCAGCTGTGGAAGAGCAGTGGGGCAGAGAAATGTGAGAAGAATGCATGGAATGGTGTATACAGGGAGGCATGCAAGGACACTGATAAGTGGAGACTTTTCCCTTGGCCACCCCCTTGATGGAAGTTCCTGGAGGGAATGGGCAGCTGAGATATAGAGATTTACAGAGTAATTATCTGCAAACATGCTTGCAGAAAAGACATGTACAACCTGGAATAGTGTCACCATTCAATAATTACTGTAATCATTTATGTGCTTGGGGTAGCATGCATCTCTTCTGACTTCATGGTGGTAATATTATGATATTTACTCTGGTGTGTATCATATAGACCAGTCATTTAATAATAAGTAGGTAAGAAAAATATAAGAACAAAAATAGCATCACAGATTGGTAATAATCGTAAACTTTACATGTTAGCAGTAGTATGTATCTCAACAAACTTGCTTTGTAATGTAACTGTTATAAGCATTTTTCTGTGGTGTAAATGGTAGTATAGAGTATTCATTTATGAACAAATATATATGTAAAAGAAAGACAAGAAAGAGCATCATAAATTGATACCTTTCATCAACATTTACACGCTAGCAGTAATCCAGACCTAAAACATGTTGTCTGTAATGGTGATGTTGTTATAAGATTTACTATATTTGGTGTATATGATATTACTGTACAGAAAAATCCTTTATGAATAAATATTTGTAATAAAAGATGATACAGTATAAGACTAAAATTAGTGTCACAACTTATTATTATTGTATATTCATGCCTGGCTGACAGCTGGTTGTATGTACCTCAGTAACCTTGGGGGTACCAGAAGAGCTCATTGCCTCATGCACCAGAGTTTTAAGTTAGAAAATCACTTATAGAAGCCTTATTCCTGAGCAAAGGGAAAAAGAATACTGCACACATATTTCCTGCATGTCGTAGGTGACTAAGAGGGGTAGGAGTAGGGGGTTAGAAATCCTCCCCTCCTGTATTACATTCCAAAAGAAGGAACAGAGTAAGGGGCCATGTGATGATTATTCCTGTAAAGCTCAGTCATCTATTCCTTTCACTACCTAAATTGTGCAGGAAATAGCTGACATGCTTGAAAGCCATGTCAACTATGAAGCTCATTTTTCTGCTTATTTGTTAATTATGTGGCAACTGAATATTTCATTCATATAATGTTAAACAACTTTAATGAAAATTAATATAATACATGAACTGTACTTTCTTTTCAAATATACCACTGAGAATCTGGTTGCACCTCTATAGGTAGGTAGTAGCTGGTAGGCAGCCACCGACCAGGGAAGTATTGGGAGGGTTAGTGGCAGGTGCATAGTTAGCCAGCACTTCAGTGGTTGTTAAGTTGCACTCCTCTGACCTAGGAAGCTGTCTTTTCTTTCTGACTCACCCACACATGGAGTACTGGCATTCTGTTCACAAACGTACAATATCTCATTGTCACACATAACACTTGACAGCTTAATTCATGCAACTCATGATACCTTGTAGAAAGTGCTCCAGATATGGAGTAAACAGAAAGTTACTAAATGTGTTATTGAGTTTTAATCAGACTAAGACTCATGTGCATTTTGGAAGGGAGGCAAGTTAATGATTCTTGGGAAAAAATGGGTTTGCATCAAAGCAGTACAATGTCATGGTGGTTGTTTAATTTGTTTATAGATTGGGAATTGAGAAGTAAACAAGGGTCTTAGAGCTAGGGGCATGTTTATGGTGTTATTGAAGTGGAAGGCCTTGGGAAGAGAATTAGATGCTGTTTCTAGATGACATGGCTTTGGTGGCAAACTTTGGTGAGAAACTCCAGAAGCTGGGAACATTTTAGGAATATGTAAATGGAGAATGTTGAGAGTGTATGCTAACAGAAGTAAGATAATGAGTTGCAGCAGGGAATGAAATGGAAGGATCTGGAAGAAGTGAAACGAGTTAAGTATCTGGGAGTAGACATGACGACAGAGAGAGCATTGAGGGCGGAATTGGGTGCACTAAGGAGTGTATGGAAAAAAGAAGTCTCTTAAGGCAAAGATTTTGTGTTTGTAGATATAGCAGTCCCAACCATGTTGTTTGGGTGTGTTTTAGGCCCTGAATGAAAAAGTGGAAGAATGAACATTTTGGAAATTAAATGCCTGAGGATAATGTGGCGTGAGACAGGTTGATCATATAAGGGATGACAGTGAAAGAGGGAGGTATGGTAGTAATGCCATATGGTTGAAAAATCTGAACAGGGTGTTTAATATTAGAGGATGTACAGTGTCAACAAAAAAGTTTGCCCTTCTATATATTTTCAAAGGCGATACACAGACAAGCATATGATGCTCTCAGGGTGAGACCATTGCACATGTAGTCAGCGAGACTAAAGTTTCAAACTGTGAGCATTAAAAACCTGCTCGGTGTGCCTCAGGCTATCTTAAGGGAAGGATGTTCTTTCTTTGCCCTTCCAGGCTGCCACTTTATTTTGGGAATTTACTTCTGGGCACTGTATTTCTTCCACTTGTGCTTCAGGATGGTTGGCTCTTACCTTTCTAAGGAGGAGAAACCCTGAAATTTTTACGAAAAAAATGTGGGTAAATACTGGGATTCATCAATTAATAGGAAAGTTTACTCTGCAAGGAGGTGGTTCACACATATAAGGATTTATTAGTCAAAGGCTGAGCTTTTTATCCCTCGAAATTCAAAACTTAGAGCCAAACAAGCCCAGCTATGGGCCCAAGTTCTACAGACATCCTTTATTTAAACATTAATAATTTATTTATATGGTATAAGAACTCAGTTTCTTCTATAGTCAGTTTCATGTTAATTGGTTATTGGTGATTTGTGTATTATATAATTAAGCAAGAAATGACAATAAGCAACAACACAGTTTAAGCGGCCACCTACAGAGCAATTATCTACACAGTAAAACCTTTCCACAAAGAAAGGGTGGCATTTAACAATCCAGTCTTAATTACCCAGGGTTTTACCACCCATATGTCTTGCCTCCACCTTTTAGAAACTTATATTTATTTATCCATTTACAATGTTCTGTCAGTGAACTGACACAGGTCATATGAAGCAGCTGGGAGCAACCATGCTATGTCTACTCGTATCTAAAACACTACTTTCTCCGATTTTGCGCCATTCGAACTCGCAACGCAACTAACCTATCCCTCGACCACGTTAAATTAACAACCATGCTTTTAATCACTTTCACTTAACTTCCTCTCATCACACACAACTGAATTAATAGCCCATCTTATGTTTGCCTGATAGTCCATCGGCTGGCATGTCAGACGGGTGCGCTGACGTACCCTCATTCCATTTTGGTATTCGTACCCTCGCTTATGTATACGTTGTCACGGCCTTATTAATACAGCGGTAGGAGTTACATAAATAAAATTTTGGAGTCAATTGATACAGATATGATGTAAGGCACTTGAAAGTTATAGACAGAACGTATAGGAACCTCACCTTGTCGCCGAGATGTTAGTGAAACACGAATTTTATATTCGTCACCTGCTGGGGAATGCATGGCCCTCTGCTATGTCGTCTGTTTGTTGATACCAGGCACCCACGTTGGCAGTGCATTTCCCTGAGTGTGACTTGTATATTCCGTTTACAATACTGTGCTTATACTATACATTAATCTTGAAGGGCAGGTGAGGTTTTCATAGGCTCTGTTGTTTTACATTTGAAGCTATAAGTCCACAGAATCCTTGATATATATATTATTATTAATAATATTATTATGATTATTATTATATTATGTTCCCAATGAGTATGATATATAGGATGAACAGGTCCTCACTAGATATTTCTCTAAGCACAACACCGACGTACTTAATACCCTGTTTGTATGCCTTGTCTCAAATTACCCCAACTACCAATTGCAGTGCAATCTTACGATAATCCTACACATGAATCTTCTCTTCCGTAAATATACTCTACACTGGAATGATATTATGAGCATTTACACTGGAATGGGTAATAGATACTAGTTTGTAAAGTCTGATATCTTTAGAAATACATTGTGTTGGTTGGATACACATGGTGTACGATAGCAAAACAAGGTGGCGTACGATAGCAAAACAAGGTCAGTCACGCCGGCGTTGTTACAGCCTAATTGCCCAATTGACCTGAAGACGTTCGTTGGCGGGCAAACAGCTTAGCGGAATACGGGATACGCCGGGGTACGCCTTAGCTCCTGCCTCAAGGTAGGCATAGAAACAGCACAACAGAATGCAAGGACGTTGAGGGCACCTGGATCCACTACCAAGGTAATTCAAAAGCTACGTTCGTGTTCTTCCTGTAAGTTATATTGCCGACATTTTCTTCAGTGTAACTCGAGAGAAAACAAATGCATCTTAGTGGGATAACGATACTAAATCTCGGTCTTTATCTGTGTTTGGGTTCCTCTTTCTTTTACTTTCAAAGCCAACGTATAGATCGGCTGGCAATGCCCTTACATCAAAGGTTAGTTTTATATGTTGTGAATGGTTTCTGTTACTGTGATTAATGGGTGTAATACCGGCGACACCTTGTTTATTGTTATATATACTGTGGGGTCTAGCCAATGAAAACTCCCAGTTGGGACCAAGAAATGTGTCCTTTCAGGATAGTTGAGAGCCAACATAGGCATCTGGCAGATCTCTAACCCTTTCAATCATTTCAAAGAAAGAACTTGACGAGGTTCCTAAGTTAAGAGCCCTTTTCTCTCCTTATTTGTCGCAAATTAGGACAGCAACGAGTTTATAAATTGACATCAAAATGGCATCAACAGTCGTTTGTTGTTTAAAGTATTTATAGAAACAATGCAGTATTAACAAATGTTAGATCGATAAAATGATAGATATATTTTCAGTTATTAATCGGCTTATGATTTCAATTAGTCAATGCCTCAAGCGCCCAACCAAACACTGTTTTTGATGCTGATTAAATGAGACTTAATGATCCCAAATATGTATTGTGGGTGGGTATGTAACAGTGAGGAGTGGACGACACTTTTCACTTTACAGATGAAACCAGGAATAAACGCTATTTGAATTAACAAACACAGGAGCTCGAACCCGGGCCCTTCTACATTTTATAGGGCCTGTTTGTACAGGAGGTGGGGGGAGGGGGGTTTGATGAAAAAAAGAATGGTGATTTCCACTCGATCCAAAGGGCTTTATTGACCCTAGAAATGTTAAGTCGTCCTCGGTAGAGATAAGAGAGGCCAACTGTGGTGGCAGCCCAGGCAGCCCCCCCACACACCCCCAAGGTGTGGTCGACTTACCCACCACTGTGGCAAAGCAGGGCATGACGGGTGTAAAGAGAAAGGCGAAGTGGTAATAGTTCTCATCCAGGGTCAGTGAATGGAGGATTGTGATAAAACATGGAGATTTATACGATGGTGGACACCACAGCAATAAATAAAAAGGTGGAATTAGAGAGGGAGGAGTGGATAACGGCAGAGCAATGTATGAAACAGCGTCTGGGACTTCAGCCTTGGGAGTTTTACAAAAGCACTTTCATCGATGTGCTTAAAGTTTTATACATCAGATATATTTCAAAATGCCTTTATTAAAAACCCCTCACACACACACACACACACACACACACACAAGTAATAGGCTCCACCCTTCTCAGTGAAAGAAAAATCAACTACAATATAGTTGACATAAATCCTTCATCATCTTTGTCATAATTAGATGATTTTACTTTTTTTTTCAACCACACTTGAACTATATGAGGCCTAGAAAGGTCATAATAAGATACAGTATTCGTGAAGCATCCTCTTTCACCCTTTCCCCAAGTATAACAAACCCGTCCAGTAAATTAGACTATTACTCAAAATAATTAATACATGTTAACAGTAAGACATCTTGACTCTTGTCTTTGGAATGAGTAAAAAAAAAAAAATTTTCCCCCTGAGCTGTCGATACAGGAAAGTTTAATCAGTAGAGATAACCCTATCTAATCAGACATTATTATCACTAAAAGCATAACTTTAAATCATATCATATGAAGTTTGAAGCACAACTTACTGGTATTACTCAGGTATTGGAGTGGAAGTCTCCATTTATCATGGGGAAAAAAGATTATTAATATTTTGTGATAGGAAGGACATCCCTGCCGGTCGGTCGGCAGTGTAGGCCGACCAGCTGATGCAGTCAACACTGAACAGTACTAACTGGACTCGCTCGGGATCATATCCCTCAAGAATCATTTGAATATGTGATAACCTATCAGGTAAGATTTACCTAAATGACATATACAAGAAAGAGTAGATGGTTTATAGTTCTCCATTATGTAAAATGAAGATTAAGAGTCTGTAGGAACTGAGCGGGTCAAACGGGGGTAATGTCCTTTGTCGGTAAATATACAAGAAGTAGGCTAAAGGTTTGTGGGTCAGGGTTAAATGTCTCATTTTTTCTCTCCTAGCATTATTTAGATTTCCTGTTGTAAACTATTAGTTTGCATCTTTAAGAGACAAGACTTTTAAGAGAGGCTCATGTTTTGTTTACATTGGTAACGTCTGCTTGTGTATGGTAGAATGGAACATTTGTACACGGTACCCAACGTATCACTTAAGTATTTTCACTTATTTCTCTCAGGAGTTGAATGATATGGTATGAGTACGTTTGTTGCATTTAGTTCTAATGATTTAGATTGATGATTTTAGAGCATTTCTGTCGTATGAGAATAGATAAATGGGATAGTAGGGAGGGCTATGAAGTTCATGGATATGTGCCGTTCAAAAGCACTCAAGTAGATGAAACACACAAAGTTGATATTAAAACCACACTTTAAGTCTTCTGTTAACTAAGGTTTCTATTTGAAATATATCAGCATTAATGGAAGTAACTGCATGGTATGATAGCTTGTCAGGAGCGTAAGCAGTGGTGCTGTGACCTGCTTGGTGAGTTATCTTTGATTATATCTTTGCCATTTGATGCATTACCCTATCATGGGCATGTCTGATATATTTTTACTATATCTATGTAATTAGAAACACCAACATTAAATAAAGAGGATATGTTGATGTTGCTACTTGGGAATGAGTATTTTACAAGAAAAAAAAATGCACCTCTGAAATATGTCTGCTAAAGTTGTGATTGTTCTCTTGTAAAGATCAGAGCTGTAAAAGTAGGTTAAGTTATTAATACATCACTTGGAATATATATGAGGCTGTCTTTGAGTGAAAAGTCACTTTAGAAAGGCTGTATCATTGGGAGTATAGTCTTGACAGAGAACTCCTCACCCCAAAGGAGACCACATGTCCCTGCTAGTAGACGCAGCACAGCCTTGGGCAGCAGGAGTCTCTGGAAAGATCCAAGAACTCTTTCTTAGAAAGGAGTTTTTGGGTAACGTTGTATCAGATAAATATTCTTATTATTTTGTGACTGAGATCATGGCATGGCATGCTGTACAGATACCATATTTGCTTATGAGTTGTCTGCAGGTGGGTAGGTTACAAACATGATATGCCAGTTGGTTCAAGGAAGATTATGGATATGATACCAACCTTGGAACATGAATTATTAGGTGAAGGATTTAAAGACATAGAGTGCTGTTGTGTTGTTATATCTGATGATATAGAGGAAATAGTTTTTCCTCAGGGAAATGGCCTGCATTGCTGATGGCTTATCCACAAATGAAGCTCTCAGTCGCCTACATGATGATATTGCCACTGCTCTGGATGAATATCAAAAGTCAGAAGCTGAAAAGTAAGTTTAAGATGTATTTTGTGTGAATATCTTTGTCTGTGTTGAGTCTTTCAAAGTTTTATATTTCAATGCTACATCAGTTTTATATTTTTCCCTTCTGTGTTATGTCCAGCAAGCAACAACAAAGCAATGCTCGTAAGACACTGCCTCCAAGGTAAAGGTTTTTTTAACTTTCAAAACCTACATTTTTAAAGGATTGTAATGTGCAAATATTTATTCCTAAATTATTAGATTCCCTTGTCTTCCAAGAAAGTAAGGAAGTAATTGGGGATATTTTAGGTGTATTTCTGAATCTGGACAAAACGTCAAGGATGTAATGTCAGTGTTAGATATTTCACTTAGATTCCTCCTTTATAAACTCATTGAGATAGATTTTTGATATTTTGTAATGTTTTCTATTCGAGTTATTAACTGATTTGATTTTCTTGAACTCTTAGATTATTATACATGTTGGTCATTAGCCAAATGATTTTTTGCAGAAACAAAGGATTTGGACCAAAGAGCGTCCTGTATGAAGCATTCCACCACAAAAGCTTTCTTTCAATATTTCGTTGGACATCAGCATTAGCATTAATTATTGAAGGCATCATGCTACTCGTGGCCTTTGCTGCATGTAATGACCCAAGGTGTGTATGGCTTATGTGCATATGATGCATGCTTTTCTTTTTGTATCACGATGATATAATTCACATAATGTGGGGATGGTTGACTTATAGAGAAATTCCACACTATTTGCAACCCATACTTGAGCCTTTATTTGTACTGACTGCTTTTACAAATACTGCCCATTGTGTACTGTCACCTTAATTATATGTCAGAGCTTTGATGTATGATCAGTTTTCTTTTTTTATATAGTAGTCATCAGATCACACTGGTTTGATAATCATCTTGGATATATTACATTTGGTTATCATGATTAAGGTAATACTTTGGCATATACTTTTAAAGTGGTTGTATTGAAAGTGAGATGGTTATGTAATACTATATGTTGAAGCTTGTTCTTTGGTGACATTGATGAAAAAGGTGATTTTTATGATGCCTCGTGAGTCAGACTTTCTAGTACATCCTGTTATGTTTTCTCTTGCAACATAACAGGGTGATTTATGTATGATTATCACACTCAGTGCTCTGTATATTTTTAGATTGCCAACAAATACCCCAAATTCATTCATACTCGCTACCTCTGTCATTTTACCTTTCCTTTGGTCTTCTATTACATCTTTTCTCTTCTCACTGACATTCATTTTCATTCTTTATGTCATTTTTTTCCATGATAATTGTCACTCTTATTCATGTTTTTAAGTAATTTTCTTCTTATCTATCTACTCCATGTCCATAATACCTGTGTATTGTTTTTTACTACTATAGTTATATCTAACAAGTTTATGTGTATAGTAGATAACTGTATAAAAGTGATTTAGTTTTAGATTTTATAAAGAAAAGGATAGAATGCATATACCCATAGATGAGATATTTCTCTCCAGGATCATTTTGTACTATGGGCCAAGAGAGAAGTTTTGGATCTCTGGGAGTTAGAATTTTCTTAAAATCGTGTAGTGCACAAACTTTTAGCTTGTTTGACCATGAAAGGGTATAGTGAACCAGTGTTTTGATTCACTACGAAAGGGTGAATTTGGACCAAGCTATGGCTGTTAAAGCTCGGTATTTGGTTAATGAGGGATGAGAGGCATTTGCCTCACCAGATAGTAGGGGTTTATGAGACTTCTTACTTCAGAAATGTAAGGTATCTTTCAAGTGCTAAAGGGCACACACACACACACACACACACACACACACACACACACACACACACACACACGCACACTTTATGATTTACATTTCTAAGAGTAGTAGGTTTTATCGGTGATACTTACAGAATTTTCCCTATTTCAGATACCACTATCTGCCTGCTGAGTCCTTCTTTATTTTCTTGGTAGTAATCTTCAATGTATATTTAGTGTGGTGGGACACACAGTTAAGGCACAAAGAGCTTCCAAGACTGACACATAATGTCTTGAAGGATCTAAAAGGTAAAATTTCTTTTATAGAAGCCTCTTACTGATAAAAGTGCCTTTGATAACTGTTTTATGAATATGTTTCATAGTAAATTTCATAATTTTCTCATAACTCTTGCAGAGGGCAGAGTTTTGGCTGATTACATTTGTTACACTATATTTTAGAAAATGATAGGATATTCAAGTAAACCACAACAGCTGAAAGTGCTGCATGAGCAAATACTTCATAAGATTTCTTCCATTTCAGAATTTCAGACTAGTGTATTATGGTCTACAGAAAACTATCCACATCTTCACTCCCCACTGTCTCCTTGCATAACTTTGCAGTGGACACAGCGTGATGGAAACACAGTCAATCTCCCATGGTCACTTCTGGTGCGAGGGGACACCATCCTTCTTAAACCAGGACAGAAAGTTCCTGGTAGATGTAAACCTATACAGGTAAGATTTTGAACAGTTGCAGTGCCATGTGAAATATTTTTGCTGACACATATACCCACCTGACCTACACACACAGGCATAATTACACAGCTGGCATACACATCCAGCCAATAGTGCAAAGGAGACTAAGATGTCATGTTAAACAAATTCTCAATTTCCAGTGATCCTTTGAAATATACTTGTCACTATTTTTGATATCATTTTATGTATTCTGAATGAGATAGCAGGTGCCTTTTGAATATTGCAAACTAGTTGAGATACCAATGATTTTTGTAGGGCATAAGAGATAGGAGAGATTTCAGTAGTGTGTGAAGAAATGTATATAAGGAATGGACATGACACTGAGAGAAACTGGCTTGATAGATATAAGATGTAAGGCATACAGTAGGGTTATCAAAAGAGGCAATTGCTTACAAGTGGCATGATGTGTGTGGAGCAGGCGGGAAGTTTCACGAAGGTTTACAGAATTTGTAGTTTGAATGAATAGAAATAGACATCATCCCTGGAGATAGGGGAGAAAGAATACTGCCTTTATATCTCCTGCATATAAAAGGGAAAGAAGCTGGCCATGGATATTTTTCCCATAGGCTCAGCCATCTGCTCTTAATGCTACTTCACTCGTGGGAAATAATGAAGACATGAACAAAAAGAAAATGTGGTTACTAAGCAGAATCAAAATTAAGATGAAAGGGCATGAGGTGAAAATACAGGGATGTGTTTCAGTTTAGGTTTCATGGATATGGGATAAGAATATGGTTTATGTTATGTTTACCTCAAGTAGGGAAAGGTGCATAGCATTCACAGTGATCTAGAAATAGCTTTTTAACTTGCAGGATATCTGTAGTGGGGTTGGAGGGGAGCTTCACATGGGAGATGTATACTCCCCAAACCTTGAAGGTGTTGGAGAAGGTTTCAGCTCCCCTAAGGCCAGGACTCCACTCAAAGCTACCCCTTACATGCTGCTAGAAACTCCATACATCATCAACCTGAGGATTTTACTAGCTGAGGCTCTTAACAGACCAGTGACTGTTTTTAACAAACAGCGTTATTGCCTTTTCAGTTGGACAATGGAATCAATCACATTACCTCTAGTGGTGGTAAGTAATAATGTGATAAAAGAATACAGTGTTTCCTATGTACTTTGTATAGATATGTATTATCATAATGGTGATTTTCTAATTTAGATGTAATGAGATTAGTCTTTAATTAGATTTGGCCTTGATAACATATGATGTTATGGATAAGCCATGGTTTCGGTGCATTATACATGACAGCAAGAGACTGAGTGTGAATGAATGTGGTCTTTGTTGTCTTTTCCTAGCGCTACCTCGCACGTGTCCAGGGGGAGGGGGTGTCATTTCATGTGTGAGTGGGTGGCAACGGGAATGAATAAAGGCAGCAGTATGAATCATGTACATGTGTATATATGTATATGTCTGTGTATGTATATATATGTATACGTTGAAATGTGTAGGTATGTATATGTGCGTGTGTGGACGTGTATGTATGTGCATGTGTATGTGGGTGGGTTGGGCCATTCTTTCGTCTGTTTCCTCGCACTACCTTGCTAACGTGGGAGACAGAGACAAAGTATAATAAATGAGTGAATAAATGAATAAAGATATATTATTTATTTATATTTATTTACTATACTTAACTGCCATCTCCCGTGGTTCCAAGCTGAGACACCAACTTATGCAGTTTCTTCTGAAATTAGCCACCAGTGCTATATCATTGGCAAATAACAGCTGACTCACTTCCAAGGCCCTCTCATCCCAAACAGGCTGCATACTTTCCCCTCTCTCCAAGACTTGCGTTTACCTCCATCGCCACCCTATCCATAAACAAATTGAACTAACCTGGTGACATCACATGCCCTGCTGCAGCCAACCTTCACTAGGAACCATTCTCTGTCTTCTCTTCCTACTCATACACATGCGTCACACCCTTGATAAAAACCTCTCACTGCTTCTAGCAGCATACTTCCCATGCTATATATTGTTAAGATCTTCCTCAAAGATTCAATATCAACCCCATCATATGCCTTCTCCAGATCCATAAATGCCTCATACAAATCCATTTGTTTTCTAGATATTTCTCACACACATTCTTTAAAGTAAACACCTGATCCACACATCCTATACGACTTCTGAAACCACACTGCTCCTCTCCAATCTGATGCACTGTCCAATCAGCACCCTCCCATAAAGCTTACCAGGTACACTCAACAAACTTTTGCCTTTGTAGTTTGAACAGTCACCTTTTTCCCCTTTGCCTTTATAGAATGGCTCTATTTATGCATTCCACCAATCCTCAGGCACTTTACCATGATCCATACTTACATTGAATATTCTTACCAACCAATCAACAACACAATCACATCCTTTCTTAATAAGATCAGCTGCAATACCATCCATTCCCACCACCTTGCCCCATTTCATCTTCCTCAAGGCCTTCACCACCTCTTCTTTCATCACCAAACCACTCTCCATGACCCACTCACTTCGCATACTACCCTGACCAGAACACCATACATCTGCCACTCTATCATCAAATACATTTAAGAATCCTTCCAAATACTCACCTCATCTCCTCACCTCATCACTACCTGTAAGCACTTACCCTTTTATCCCCTTCACCAATGTTCCCATTTGTTTTCTTGTCTTTCACACAGTCTTTACCTCCTATCAAAGCATCTTTTTACTCTCCCTAAAGTTTAATGATGCTTTCTCACCCTAACTCTCATTTGCCCTCTTTTTCAACCCCAGCACCTTCCTCTTGACCGCATGCCACTTTCTCTAATACATCTCCCAGTTATTTGCATTTCTTCCCTGTAAGTACTGCCCAAATGCTTCTCTTTTCTCTTTCACTAGCAACTTCACTTCTTCATCCCACCACTCACTACCCTTTTTAATATACCCACCTCCCACCTTTCGCATTCCACATACATCTCTTGCACATGCCACCACTACTTCCCCAAACACCTCCCATTCCTCATCCATTCTCCTCACTATATTTACTCTCACTTTTTGCCATTCTACATTCAATCTCTCTTGGTATTCCTTCACACAGTCTCCTTTCCAAGCTCACTTACTCTCACCACTCTTTTCTCCCTGACATTTTTTCCTTTTTTTTTTTTTTTTGAAAACTTCTACAAATCTTCACCCTCTCCTCCTCAAGAAAGTGATCAGATGTCCCACCATCTGCCCCTGTCAGTGCATTTACATCCATAAGACTTTCTTTTACATGCCCATCAATTAATACATAATCTAATGATGCCCATTGACTATCTATCCTACTCACATATGTATGCTTGAGTACATGTCTCTTTTTAAACCATGTATTTCCAATCACCAGCCTTTTTTTTCAGCACACAATTTCACAAGCTCTTCACTGTTTCCATTTATAACACTGAATACCCCATATGGATCAATTATATCCTCAACTGCTACAGTACCTACCTTCGCATTTATATAGCCCATCACTAATACCTGGTCTCATGCACCAAAACTGTTGACACAATCACTCGGCTACTCCCAAAATACTTGTCTCACATGATATTTTTTCTCATGGCCAGTTGCATAAGCACCAATAATCACCCATCACATGCCATCCACTTTCAATTTTACCCCCATCACTCTAGAACTTACTTCTTACACTCCATCACACACTTCCACAACTCCTGATATAGGAGTAGTGCCACTCCTTCCATAGCTTTTGTCCTCTCATAAACCCCTGACTTTACTCCAAGACAATTCCAAACCATTTTTCCCCTTTACCCTTGAGCTTCATTTCACTCAGAGCCAGAACATCCAGGTTTCTTTCCTCAAACACACTACCTATCTCTCCTCTCTTCTCATCTTGGTTACAGCCACACATTCAGACACCCAAATCTGAACCCTTGAGGAGGATGAGCGCTCCTTGCCTGGCTCCTTCTGTTTCCTCTTTTAGAAATTAAAATATAAGAAGGGAGAAGGGGGTTTGCCAGCCCCCAGCTTCCTCCCCTTGTAGACTCCTTCTGTGACACGCAGGGGATACAGAGGTGGAATTCTTTCTCCCTTACCTCGGAAGTATCAAAGCAATATCTTTAGATAAAGGCAGACAGTGATAAGTATTCTGATTTAGACTTCTAGATATATTTGACCTGGAGTTCAAGTCTTGCCATTTTTATCCATACTACGAGTAATTTTTTAGAAAAGGTCCTCTGAATTGATTCCTATTAAGCATATTGACAGCTTTGCCATTATGGGAAGAATAAGAAATTGAAGACCATAAGGTAGTTCAATGATTAAATGACAATATCCCCTCAAGCAGCTGAACATGAAGAGAGTGCTCAACCAGGGACTTAAATTATCACAGTCTGAGTACGCAATGGCTGAAAAAAATGCATTCCCACATTTATATCTTTGAGAAACATGAAAATGAGAAATGAGTTTTGTAGTTTCTATACTGAGGTTTTATTTCAGGTGGCATAATTGCTGATTTCTTGATACTTAGCCATTCAAACAAAATGAATAGGCAACAGCTTAAAAGATGAAGAAATGAGCACCTTATGTTTGATTTGTTTGCACAGATGACAATATTCAAACAGAGCAACAACCATATTCAACTGAATTAGGTTAGGAACTTAAGATGAAACAAAACCTAACAGCATTACCTTATCCTGGAGGAAATAGGTCTCTAATTAAGAAATAAGTACAATCTCTAAGTCCATTGCATACTAAGGTCTTGTTCCAAAGATTTCATATCCAATTTGAATAATGTTTGTACTTAGATGGACGTACTTCCTTTATCATTGATCAAAGTGAAAGTTAAGGTTACCTGGATTAATATGCAATAAATCTCTGATATATTTATCTTTTGCCATGTTTATTAAACTAAACAGAATTATTAGTCTGCAAATATTATACAACACATGAATACCTGTGATTCACAACAATCTTGGGCCATGGCAGGGTACATATGGAACATGGTTATAGCACAATAAGTAATGATAGAACATTATGGAAACAGGAAGCTGTTGCCACTCCAAGAAGTGGGAGTATTCAAGGATCCAGTCACTGGGTCATGGAACCCCTTGTAGCCAGTCTGAATTCAATTGGGGATTTTCTGCAGCCACTGAATAAACTGAGATCATCCTAACTGACTGCATTCATTCAAATGAAGGGTTTTCCTCTACCCATAAGATGAAGTCTGTACATATTTCCCAGCTTCATTAGTATGCTTGCAAATTAGACTTGGAGACCCTTTCCTTACTCTCAGAAATATCATGGCCTTGCTACTGATGATAGGTATCAAATAATCCCTCTGTTATCTCGATATCATTTTCAATAAAAGAATTATGAGTATCATTCTCTTAGGAGCTGACCAAATCAGTATCTTTACCAGCTGTACAAAGTACACATTGTTATGCGTAGATAACACATAAGATATTAAAATTCACAAATATTTGTATGTTTTCCTTAGGAATGATGTATATTGAGGGTTGAGAATTCCCATGTCATATCATTTTCCTAATTATGGGAGAAATGTGAGATTTTAGGGCTATAAGTTGCTATATATGTTACATGTACAGAATTTAGACATAATGTATATAACGTATGATATCTACTTGTAATTAGGTTAGGTTTTTACTTGATGTGACATTGCAAACTGGTAAAATGTCATCCTTGCTTAATTATTCACCTCTAACATTTAGTTTTTATGTTAACCAAAAATAATTCCTTAATTTGAATGCTTGCTTGGGCAAAGGACTGTGTTCATACTGCATAAATTACGTTGGTTTGTGAAAACATGAATGTTACTGTTTTTCTGTATTAACAGAACAAGTCATTTAGTGCTAAAGATATTGTAGTATTGCATAGATAATTTTAAGAATATTGATCTCTTTTGCACATATTGACATTGCATTCTCCTTCACCTTCAGAGAGCTGCCCTCCATTGTTGCATTTTTTATTAACAGTAGTCTATAATGAATGGATATTACAGTATCAATAACACAAACGAGATGAAGTATCTTTCTTTATCTTTAAATCTTCAAGATCTTTGAATTCCCATTAGTTAAAAAGGTGATTTCCAGATTCATGAATTTTATTGTCTTGAGTATAGATATATATTGAACTCATCCCTTAGGTATGCTATGATACTTCAGAGTGGTTAGATTTAAGGAAAAATGTTATTTCTTAAATCAGTTTCTGTGGACTTAGGACTCATACTTAGAACTTCTGTTCAGACCTCCTGTGCAAGACATTATATTGGATTCATTATTGTGAGGGATTTTCTTCACTACTCATAGAATGGAAACTATAGGAAGTCTTAAGTATTTTCCAAACCTCATTGGAATCCTTGCAACCTCTGCTTCAGGAGCCCCCCTTGCCATTAACTGTAATCATCAAAGAAAGCCCCTGTTTTCTGGACATTGTTTTCTCTGAGATAGTACTGAGCATCATTTATTTTTTTTTCTACTGAGCAAAACAGTGTATTTACCAGCTGTAAGTAGTGCATGTAGAATTTATGGAAATATCACATGAAATATTGAAATTCACAAAAATACATTTATAAAGGAATGATTCTCATTAAGTGTTGATTTTAGGACTTGCGGTGGCTGTATATTTTGAGTTACACAATACAAAAATTTAGATATAGCTCATAAAGCCAATGATATCTTCTTATTTTAGCCTGGTTAGGCTTTCCCTGTTACTGTATGATCATTGTGGACTGTTGACAACCTCATCCTGACTGAGGTTCCCCTCTCATAGTTAAAGTTTTCTGTTACCCAAAGGTTTTTTTCATAATGTGGATGCTTGCTTAGACAAAGAGCTGAGTTACTACTGCATGTAATACATTGATATTTGAAAATATGAATACCATTACGTTTCTGTATCAGCAGAACCAGCCATGTAGTACAGAATTTATTTTAGCTTAGACAAAGAGCTGAGTTACTACTGCATGTGATACATTGATATTTGAAAATATGAATACCATTATGTTTCTGTATCAGCAGAATGAGTCATGTAGTACAGAATTTATTTTAGTGTTATATTGATAGTTTTAAGAGTTTTTGTTAATTTACTTGGTATTTTCTTGCGCATTGAAACTTACCATATGTTTTATAGTTTAAAAACAAAATTTAGAGCAACGTTACCAATTACACAAGTGGTGATAATATCTGATCTTTGTAAGAAGTAATAAGGCATGTCCAAATTCTTTACCTTTACTGCCTGAGTGTAGCTGCATCCTGTTCTAATATTCTTTATACTGTGACACTGTAAAGTGGATAGATTTAAGGAAGAACGTAAAATGTAATTTATAATTGCATAAGCCAGACAGCAAACTTGAGGATTCTTGTTCAGGACTTTGTTAAACATAATATTGTGGAAAATTTCCTGTGTCATTAAGTTTAATGGTCCTAAACCTGTAAACAAATACTGGCAGTAAGAGATTTTTATAACCTGTTATGAAAAATGCTGCCATATTAACCCTTTAACCAGACTACTCATAGATCTACATTGCCTGGTAAAGGGAACCTCACATAAATCTTCAATCCATGCTTTCATGCCAACAGTCAAATTTCAGCAAATCTGTGGTGGTGACATGAGATTCCCAAGGCCTCCTTGTACAATGATTACAAAGAGTTCAGATGCCCTTCATTTATGGCATTAGGAGAATGTTACAGTAGACTGCTAAATATAGACACCATCGAGCAGTATTTACTCCATAACACTGAGGAGTCTAGTGATCAAGATGATAATGTACTTGATAAAAAGACCTATGTGTATGAAAATTTTATATAAACGAGTTGATGATAATGAGAACATGTTGACACCATGTTTTATATTGCTTAGATCAATCTCAGCAATATTCCCCCATGAAAAATTTTATATATTCAAGGGAAAGTTCAGATTTGTCTCTTTGTTGTTTTCTTATTCTTATATGATATACTTTAATTTCCAAAGAAATAAATTGCTTTTCCTTTTACTTGAAAAAATACCCATTCTTCAGAAATATCAGGAAATTTATGTCCCTGCATAATGGGTTACTAAGATTCATCAGTGGATATTACTAGTCTACCTCAAGCTCTTATTGCCCAATAAAGGGAGCATTGCCTTTGTTCAGGTATCATGCAGTTGTCAGAACTTGATCATTTTATCAATCAGGTAACAAACATTGTCCTGCTTTGCTCATTGGTCCAGTACATTCATTTACTAAGATCATTGATCTTATTATGTAGTTGTTATCTTTTGGTTGAGCTTCCATATATATATGGGATCTGTCAAGTGCCTAAGCCTCTCATTTCACATTTGTGTCAGTAGTATGAATAAATGGCCACTGTGCTGAAGAAAGTCTTCCACATTACTACAGTTGTTCTTATTCACTTCTGTCTTAGTCCTTTTTACCACTTTACTAAAGATTTTCTTATTCATTTCTATCTTGGCACTTTTTAATCATTCATTCTACTCGCTGATTTGATTCCTGAGAAGATAAGAACTTCAGCGGTCACACTTCCACCCTTGCATACAAAATATCTGTAATCTTTTACATCTAACTACTCCATCCACCCATCTCTTTTGTAGCATAATTCTTTTCATGTATGCAACCAGAGTGATCTTCCTTACCAGCTGAAATATTTATTATACTAATGATCATATCATCTCAACATGCTTTCAACTGTGTCCCTTTCTAACAGTTTCTCAACTGTATAACTTTCTCTTCATTGGATTTGTTAGATTTTGTTTCTGACTGTAACTCTGTCTGCTGCTTTTGCTTTACCAACCATGTGGATATATGTAAGAAGACTAAGTGTTTACAACCATTCATAAAAGTTGGAAAGACAATTGATCATACAGTCGCCTTACTCACCGTGTAATTGAATTATTGCCATTTATTAGGATTTTCAGAGCAACTATGTTTCCTTGCATGAAATTACTTTCAGCCTTAAGTTTTTTTGCAGTTTTCTCAATGATTCAGTACTCCTAAGCAACAACTCGTATTTCTCTGTTCAGACTGATTTTAATTTGCAAATGCCAATCTTTTAGAAATGGTAAACATTGCTCTTATTGCATTTGCTATCAGAATCCTGCATCTACACTTACCATCAGAACAGTTGGACATTCTGTGTAGCTCATACCATGATTCAATTGGCAGAGCATCTTCATATGCATACAGCAACTTAGCTCTCTTTCACAATCATGATAATTCATCTGCAATTATGCCATCTGTCATTTCATGTAATGTTTCATCAATAAGAACACAGTAATGACTTAATTTTCCCATGCCTGTCACACTCCCACATTACATTGTCCCTCCATGTACCCTCATGCTGTAGTATATAAGATTTTAAAAATTTGAGAGGACATTGAGCTTGCTTAGATTCACACCATTGACACAAAAATTTTCCCAAAGTCATTTTCTGTTACTTCATCTTAACCATATCATTTTCTTCATTATTCACCACTTTAGAATCCATGATTGCTTCTTGCATTCTTTTTCTCTGCAGCTTTCTAAGCTACTTATTGTGGGACAAAAGTATTTTCTTTATGCCTCCACCTCTTCTTGGATCTTCCCTGTTCTCTACCTACAAGGGATTCAGCAAGAAATGTCTTGGAACCTCTTATCCTTGAATGTGCTGTTTCAGTTAATGAATTACTTTATAGTTGGATAGTATCCTGCACCATGTGATTTTCTAATTTTCTTAGACTTAGTTGTCTTCACCTCTCATGTACACTATGCTCTCACGTGATTTAAGACCATTAGTGTCCTTGGATTGTTCTATGGCTTAAAAAATTAGGCTTTGATAATGAGTTTTCTGAGTCCAGACAGAATAGCCAGGTCACATTTGCCTCTCAGCATCTTTGTTCACTCCACCTAGAAAGATGCTCTATAGTCCAAGCTTGCTTGGTTTTGGCTGCTTAAGTTTTTGTATCATCATTTGGTTGATGGGTTGTCAAATTGTTTCCTCTTTTTTGTCAGCTGTCAATGGGTATCAGTCATTAGTAGTTAAAAGTAAAAATTATCTTCTTTTGAGGTCTAATTGTCCTCAGCACAAAGGCTCATATGAGTCTCGGTATCAACACATTTTCTAGCTCACCACATCCTGTCAGGAGTTAGAAATTTTTCATATAAACATTTTACAGCAGAAGAAAAATTCTATTACTTTTTGATTTTGTCTCTAAAGTGCTTATATATGATTCAGGAACATATATGCTCTGCTACATACTGGCTTTTTTTCTTTTCAGTTTCTGCTTGATGTCATATGTATGATGTTGTTTCAAGCAGCAGCACTTGACTATGGTAATATTTAATCTACTGTGTCAGTATTAAAAAAATGGTCCTTTGCAGTTATATGCAAAATAGTGAATCACAAAAGTGCTAGAGTAGCATTATGCAGTGATGCAGATTGTTTTTAGAAATGTTATAGATAGCTTCACTCATAACTCCTTTGTTTTGTTACAGTTTGAAAATATTGATTTATGAAGCATCCTTTTTGT
>JAUUDZ010409996.1:0-15235 GCA_032361705.1 Panulirus versicolor | reverse complement strand
ATATGTATAAAAAGATATTATATATATATATATATATATATATATATATATATATATATATGTTTGTGTTTTATTGTCTCCACATGCTAATAGTTCCACCATAGGTGAGAAGTCACCTTTGGTAGTGTTATATTATCATCAATGGATGGAAAGGAGTTGTCTTGCCAAGGACCATCTTTCACCAGAGGAGTCCATTATTTCCTTGTTTCTGAATGCAATGCACCTGCTTGAGCCTAATAAAACTGGTCCTGAAGTTTTATGATGATAATACATAAATGCCATTCAGTTTTCAGACATGGCAGGGGGTGTGTGCCCTTTCAAGCTGACAAAGGAGTTGATGTACCACACGTTACTTACTGGGGTAGTCCTCCTGTTGGTTGTAGCACAAGGTATCCTGCTTGATGTCTACATCCTCATCAATGATCACACTGCCATTGCAAACTACTTTTGGCTAATACCAGATTTTTTGTTAGTATTTGCTTTTGTTGCTGCCATGTCAAGTGGCTATAGGAGTTGTCAGCGAGAGAGAGCCTCAAGAGAAGGTAGTCTAGGAGGATGTAACAGAGTTGGTCATATAGACATGATCCAAGTGCAGATTTTTGGTCAGTACACTATGCCAATTTACGTTTGGATTGCATATTCTTGTCTTCTGGTTGCCAAAGTTGCTATTATTTTTAAGTCAGAAATACCAAATAAGATTGATAGGAATGATGCACTTAGCCCCCAGTTCTTAAAAGTTATACTGTCTTTGACTTGCATAATCTTTGCCACTCTGGTTGAGGGTCAGTGTTTAGCACAATCCAACAGTTTGCGTGAAAAATACATAAAATATTTTTCTCATGGAACTGCTGTGGAAATTCTAGATACTGTCACATTCCTGTCCCTATTAATCCAGTCAGAATCTTTCTTAGTGCTACCTTTATACTTGGAAAATGCAATAATTGCATTTTCATGTATAAATTTATTTTTCCCAACCATAGCTTTAATAGTACTTAGTCGCAGTGAGTATGGTCATGATACAGTATGCATAATCTCTTCAGTTACCTACAAGATGTGCCACTTATGGCTAACTAACTTTACTTACTTCATAATTCGAATATATCTTTGGGCTGGGTTATCAGTGTCTGTATCTCCCTTTGTTATTAAGAATGTTTACCATATGTTTTCAACCATGAAATCAGTGTGGACAGATGTTAAGCAGTTACGAGTAGTGATGGGAGACTATTTTGATAAACGAAGACGTGTGTATAATGCTGCAGAGGCATCAGGTGGAATTAGTCTAAATGCAGGCGGTGCCAGCAATGATTGGACATCAACTAGTGATAAATTTGAGGAAATTGATCTTAAAAATGATGTATCAGGTAATCAGTAATGCTCTGAAATCCATAAATCAATTAGAATGGAGTAGCATTGATTATTATCATAGATTGCTAAAGATATTTAATCCTTTAACTCTTGTTGAGGGACAAGATTTTCCCAGGTTGCATATTTATATGCATAATACTTTACTGTATCAAAATTTTGATCTGTCTTGAAATTTTATTGGTATATATTCGGTGATAAAAAGTTTCAAGACCATTGTCTTCACGAGTATAAATCAGAGTCAGGTTTTGGTTGATCAATCATTATTATGATTTGAATTACCCATAAAGTTTTAAAAGCAACACATTAATCAAATCTGTGATTGTTACAATGTTGTAACTCCATAAGCAGGCACATAAATTTCCTGGTACTTCTGATAAATTGGTATTTTTCAAGGAAAGGGAAAAAAATCTTCTATCATGAGTTCAAAGAATATCATTCAAGAATAAGAAAACAGCAGACAAAGAGGTGAAATAGACCTTCACTTACCCTTAAAGAAATATAAACTGGTGAAAGCTAGCCCAGGAGATATATGATTTTTTGAGAGCTACTCTAGGAGAAATATAAACTGGTGAGAGCATATTTGCTAATTCATTGATGACCACTTCACACTTTAGTGCTTACAACATGTCACTTTTCTCTGGTACTACTAACTTATGGTTCTTCAGTATCAATCTCTACAGATCTATGCCTGGTATCATCAGATAAACTTCAAATTAAATTGCTAAAGACTTCAGTCCTATGATGCTAATACTGTATTGTGAGACTTCATGTGCAGTTTGCTGTGATATTCTGTTGATACCACAGCTGAAGGCTTACTGAAGAATTTGTGTTATGCAAGTGTAAGGAGACCTAAGACATTATACTAACATGGATGGATGGTTTAAATAAGATCCTTACTAATGAGCACCATAGATTTATGAGCGATCTGGTTACCTGATTCACTGTCTTGATAAATGCTGCATATTTGCTCTGTTGTGTCACTTTTTTGTTATTTTATCTTGCCTTATTTTTCATAGTTCCACAGCTAGTACCAATTTGTAGGTTTGGAAAGTATATGAAGGCACAGCCAGTATAGGAATTGGAACAATTTTAACTCTTACTGACATAATTACTGTTAGTTGATGAAGAGGGCTGTTAGACACTGAATCATCAACAGTATGTTTACTATGGTATGAAAGATGTTTCTGTCATCACCAAAGCTATAATCTCTCAATTTTTCCTTATTTTCTTCATCTTTTAAGTCTTACCTCTTTATTCCATGATTTACTATGATAAACTGAGGCATTCTGATGATATACCCTCCTGAGTGTAATGCAAATTACCCCCTGATCATTGACAATAGTTTCCAGAAGGACAGTAGATAGCAACCTGGTCTGCTAGTATAAAAAAAAAGGGGAGGAGGGGTATCAATTACTGCTCATAATCAGTGTTGCCATGAGGGATCTAAAACTGATTTGTGCATCGCCAGTTTTTTTAAAACAGTGAATGGGTTAAAAGGTAAAGGCTTCAAATTGCACAAAACTCCCTTGCACAACAAATTTAGATTTTTTTTTTGTGTGTCAAAAGTGAACAAGTCATTTGTCTTTAGGCCTCTGTTTTCTTGACAGGTCAATGCATCAAAATCTTAGTATGAATTGAACAGTGTTGAAGAACATCATAGATGAACAATGTACCACTGTATGCTTTGTGGTTTTAATTTTATGAAAGTGACTCTTGGAAATGTAGGTGATAAGTACATACCATAATGATGATTTTCATGAAGTTTGTAACTACTTAAAGGAATACATTATACCTTGTGCTTTAACCTGCTTATTTGATAGATCTGCTTTATGCATGAGCTGAACCTCATATCTTCTAATATCTATTTCTTCTTGTAAGAAATTTCTCTTTTTTGACTTCTTTTTTTTGAGTCATATAGAGTGAAGATTTATCCCAGCATGAAAGAATTAATTTCCTTTTACTTTTAGTCTGCATTTTGTCACAAAGGGTTTCTTTCTTTTTTTTGTTTTAGATTAATTTGATGTGTGTTTTTTCAGTTTCTATGTAATGGAAAGTGTTATTCAGCATTAAATAAGTTTGCTTATGTCAGTGTTGAACTTAGTATTGTTTATCTGAATGTTGAATTTAATATGCTTTGTGAAGGTTATTGATATTTCCTTTCAGTTTAGTGAAATTTTGTTGTAAGCCAAAGTATCTTTCAAGCAACTTTATAGTACAACTCTATAAGTGAATCTCAAAACATTAATGATCCTTGTAGTGGATGTATCTGTAATTATCCTCGTAGGTTATGTGTCTGATTTTCTCTTAAGACCTGTAAATGTTACTGCATTGTGCTTGATTGGAACATGACTGAGATTTTGTACATGTGCTGTAAACATCCAGATGTTGATTGCCCTTTATTGTCCTAAGATAGTGATTGACTTTGTATTTTTCTGATACTCCTGTTCAATAATTTTTCCATAAATGTAAATCATACGTAACTAAACAGTGGTACAAAGTTAGATGGCTTTTGGTATTGTTTATTCAACAAGGTGCTGTGACGGGGCCAATGTGTGCAATCTCCAACACAAAATGTTTATACCAGGGAATCATACTTTGTTACTGTTCATCCTGTAGTGTGGTGTCGCTTTTATCCTTTGAATGAGTACGTTGCAGGAGCAATAACACCATGGAGAGAAATCTTAAAATTTGAATACTGTTTTTCTCATTATTCACATTGCTTTTGTGGATTAGATTTATAATCATGTCATGGTAGAAGTGCAGTTTGAGATTTTCTTAGGATCCTCTTCTTTTTTTTTCATTTTTATACTTAACTGTATACAGTTCATTTATATTGGTATGCAAATGATTTTGTTTATTTCTCTCCTAGATGCTGTTTGACAAAATAGGTTCCTTTTTATTTCATTTATGATTGTCATGCATTGATATAAGTACACCATGAAGAGTTTCTCTCATTAGTATAGTTTGCTCATTTCAAACTTTTTTGTTGTACAGTTATTAGGCCCTAATGAAGTTTGTAAAAAGTACCTCCTTTAGAAATAATGGATGATGAATTGTGCATCCCTTTACTTTCTGGTTGTATAAAGTTTTCAAAATATTTTATTGTCATTTGTTGAGTTGTAGGTATATCTCATATGCTTGGTAGACATGTTAAGCTGTAGACATAAAAAGAAAACCTCAGACTTAAGTGTTATTGTATAACTTGATGCAGTGTATGTTTGATAGTGCTTCATTTGACCCATATGAAGGACCAGATCAGAATTTACTGTAATACTCTACTGTGCTGTATTAGATTTACCACATTAGATTAAAAAGTATAGTTGGTTCTGGTCTTGTAAATGTGTATTTTAAAGAATTTATACTGGACTGAATCATGTTTCATTTTATCAATCATGATCACTACTGAAAGAAAAATGCTAGAGTATGATTGTTCAGATAAATCTTTTATAGGGTTTTATTATTCAGTTGCTAAGCTGAATTATTTGAGATTCTCTTAAGTTCACAAAATTGGTAGCTAACAGCTGTATAAGAAGAATCAGTAATAGGTGAATGGAGACCTATTCTTGATAAAGAAATGTGCATGTTAGTAGATAATTTCTTTACTGCAGCAGAAAGCTTAGTGCACAATAGAAATGCTTGTGAGGTTTGAATTAGTGAAATATTTGATTACTCATGAAAATTTGGATGTTATTTGCTTAATCTTGTATTAGAAGCAGAGCATTTGATGCAAACTGATCAGGATACTTAACATTTGGACATTTGGTTGATAATCTTTGAATGAAATGTCAGATTCTCCTCTTTCCAAACTTGGCATCATGTAATTTGTATTCATGATTGGTAGATAATTTTGTCTTTTATGCGTGTTAATTTTATGGGTAATATTTTTCCCTGGTCCTTGGGCTACAGATTACATCTTTATTTCGTTAGGTTACATGAGTAGGTGAGAACCCCTTGTTTCAGAATATTCAAATTAGTGCTCTGGATAATCCTTCCTTGTATCCTGTATGCATATTGCCATGGCTGGGATAGGAATTACCATACAGTAATTCGTTTCACTGAGTTGATCCAAGGTCTGTACAATTAATGTACACATTTAATTCTTTTACCAGGCTGCAAAAATTGTACTGGAATGTAAAGAATTTATAGTTGTTGATATAAAAGTGCTAGCTCATTAAGATATAGGTATTTGCAGCACTTCATTGCATTGTTACAGAAAAGTATATAACTGCTCATTTTAAGGGAAATATACAAGCAAGGAAAACAAAAGGAAAGAAAGTATGATAATTGAAGATAATATGGCACAGGTAATTTTTCTCTTAAATTGAAAAACCTCCAGTCATTGGCATAGGTTCCCACACCTTGGGTCTAATAGGAAAATGAAAAGCTTCCAGTTCTTATTAATCATTTGATTTACATATTAAGGGAAGTCATTTTAGGGATTAGGAAAAACATAAGGAAGTAAAGAGTCTTACAGGTTAGCCATGGATGGAAAGAATTATTCCTCAAATTGAGCTGTCAGGTTTGTGGGATTTACTGTAGTGGCTTGATAGATGCAAATGTGAACCAAATACAGTACGCAAAAATCTAACTCTCTGAAAATATGTCAAGATAATATTTGTAAACAAGAAGCACTCTTGTGACACAAAATGGTTGAGGTTGAGAAATTACTGGGTTGAGTAAAGATGAAATTGATATGTAAGCCATTTGGAAGAAAGATAGAAAGGCAGCTTTTCATATGTGTTAGTGTGTTAGCAGTACCCTGTACAAGGATGGATCAACCCTTTGTATAGATTAGGTTTCTGCTTTTTAGAAGAAATGCATATGAGACATGAATAGAGTCTGTGGGTTATGTTTGAGGTAGTTTTTGTATTTTCAATGATAAGAAGTTTCCAAGAAAAAGTATATGTTAAAGTAATGCAAGGTGTATTTATAGTGTTGATGAAGGGAACAGAAGAATGTGCAAAGTAATTAAGAAACTGAAATTAAATTTACTGACAGATGGTAAAAAACTGGGCCTCTGAAGCATAGCAGTGACTACAGTATGTTTAGCCTCATTCAGAGATGATATGGATCTTCAGCTTGGGAAATTTGTGAAATTTAATTGCAAGAAATCAAATATTCACATGGTGAAGGTTGATACTGAAAGGAAGTAAAGGAATGTAGAGTTTTACTTGTGTAAATGGCAGTGAGTGAGTTGTTTGAAGAAGAATTCGGAGTTCGACAGGGTTGTGTAATGTCTCTGTGGGTATCTATGTATGTGTGAAGTGTGTGTAAGGTTTGGTGATGATTTACGCCCGAACCATGATTGAACAGATTAAAAGCCATCTGAGTTCATGTGTGAAAATGACCTATCTTAGTTGAATCAGGGGAACTAGGAGTTCTGTCACTCACGATATGTGTAGGAGGAAGAGCAAGTGGTTGAAAATAAATACAAGCAAGAGCAAAGTTCTTGATTTTGAATGTAATGGGCATTTAAGCACAAAGGCTTAACTTAAATATGCAAACACACAGACATTACATACACAAGGAGAGTGTAGATATAATGGCAGCCAGTATATGTCGATACATACACTTGGAATATAGGGACATAAGATTAACAGGCATAAACAGAGACATGTAAACTGCACAAAACAAACATATTCTGAATCATATTATGTAAACATGGTGTGCATACTAGTTGCACAGGTATTGAAAAGATGAAGATTGATCTTGATATTTATTTCTGTATTATCTTTAGTTTTTATCATTAGATATAGCTTATGTCTGTAGTTTATTTTATCAAAAAGAATAACATTGAAATCAGTATTATAAGAAGTGAAAAGTAAGGTAATGGTAGAAATCTCTATTTCCAACTTAAAGATAAAACTATGAACATATGACAGATTTCTCAGGCATAGTCCAGTCTCAAAGTATTGTAAGATATGAATTGCATTGTTAGTTATATTAATTCCTATATTAGTGTTATTTTGTGCTGGTTGTATTACGTTTCACACTGAACTTATGGCTATTTGTCAGTCGGAACATATTTTCTCAAGAAACATTAGGATCTTATTGTTTTCAAATCAGAATGTAATCTCATGAGAAATCTTTTTGCAATAGATTTTATAAATTTTGCAGTTTTTGATTACCTTCAGTTTAATTTTTTTCTTTGATACAATTCCTTTATCACAGAATGCAATTAATTTTCATAATAGTTTACACATAACCTTTTTAGATTATATTACGTGTGAAACTTTATGCCATACTTTTTTTTTCACTCCTCACTAAGACAGGATAAAATGTTGGTGTTAGTCCTGTATAATGAGTTGGTTGTTTGGAGCAAGGGCAGATGTAGCATTTTTGGGTGTTTACATCTAACAGTAACTTCGAAATGGTGTAGTCGACTTCTTAGAGTTTATGCTGTTTTGTACCATCATTCAACCTTATACATTCATGAATCCAACCTCTACCCTCCTGTCACCCTGAATGGTCAACCATTCCTTCTCCACATAACTCCAACAATTTTGGATATCATGTACAAAACACGTGACATTCACCCATGCACCAGAAACATCAATACAAAGGACATAAATAAACTTAGTGCCCTCAGAAAACTTACTGGCACTAGATTTAGACAAATAAAAGAATCTCTTAGTACCCACAACAAACAATTCAATTGCTCCACTGCATGCCCTACTCACTTGTAAGGTCATCCATCCTGTCAGAAGCACATACAATAAAGCTGCGCACCACAAAATAGAGCATTCAGAACGATCACTGGCTGCCTAGCACTTGACACCTACATCATGAAACAAATATTCTCCTGATGCAATCCTACCCTAACATGTTTGGTATTTATTATGTACCAGGTTAGTGAGTTGACTTTAAGTTTGGTGCCTTTAATATCAAGGAACAAGCAGATTCAAAGAAAAAATGTAGCAAATATTTGTACAAAAACACATAAGTGTATAAAGACAGGGATAGTAACATTGGTGCCTATGTGATATTCTACGAAAAAATACAGAGTGATTCCTACTTAAACATATAAGAATAATAAGGTTTAATGTATGCAGTTTTACTGTAACATAGTAAATTGCATAGATTGATAATAGGTCACCATTAATGCTTATTCAAGTTTTAATATGTCACTGATAATAATGAGAGCCTGAATCATCTATACAAATCCACTTCATTGCTTTTGAACCTTATCAACTCGTTTTTAAACATCACTGGTTACTAACTAAACAACGCTGTAGACGTATCTTCATTCCATTAACACCATACCATAATGGCCTAGCTAATACACTACTAAGAATGTATATTATTTCCTGCTTAAACGTATAAGAATGATATGATTGAAGAATATAACTCACGCATCTTTATTGTGAAAGAATAAATTGCATAGGTTAATAACTAGTCACTATCAGAATTTCTTTTAGTGGACCCAAGTTATTAATGTTAATAACAAGAGAATTAGAATCATCTTTTCAAATGCGCTCTGTCTCTCTTGAATCTTAAAAGTCATTGAAAAGTATCACTGACGACTGACTTATAAACAACACTACAGGCATAACTTCATGACATCAACACTATATCATCATGGCCTATTTCCCAAATGAGTGAGGTAATGTCCATATTCTCAAACCCATTTTGTCTTTCCTGTCTTGTCTTAAATACAAAGAGGTAATGATATGTATTACCTCACCTTACCCATAATTGTGTTTTACAGTACTAATGTACTATATATCAGTGCTCCAGCCATCTATATTGATTTACATTCTCAACAAACAAAGGTGCTGGTAATGATACCCTAACTATTTCTCCATCTAACGACCCTCATCCACCCTTAATCATTTATCTAGATTTACAACCTCGGAGAACAAAGGCAATGCAGCCAACAGCGATGGAGATGATGAAAAGGGCATCCAGGATGATCACACCATAGAGGGCAAGGTTGAAAGCACTCTTGTTGCAGCTGTTATGGAACCAGTAGTGGGAGAAGTCCGGATTTTGGGCCAAGGCACGGTATACCAAGATGTTACCTAGTCACAAAGCAAAGAGGTAAATATGGGTCAAATGGTGTACAATGTGTAGTTACCTTTGTACTTAAGAGGATACACATGGTAGATGATACACAAGTGCAATATATATTAAAGAGGGGATACTGGTTGATTTCACAGAGGCAGACAATAATGAAAGGGGGTTGGTCATATACAATGACAAGCCAGGTAGATTATAGTAGATAATCAAGAATGATAGTTTATAAACACTGTCTTTATGTGTTTTGAATAATTCATAGGAGTTAAAGATTAATATATCCAATTTTGCACAAGCTTGGATGCCTCTTGAGGATAGATGATACTGTGGTTCTGAAATGGAAATTACATGTACTGTTAGGTTTACAAGATTCTATGAGTAGTAAGAAATTAATTGGAGAATAATTATCCACTGCTACTTTGGTAATACAACTGCAGCATTTGATGGGGTTGATTGCCTGGAGGTGAAATAAGTAAACTGAATGAAAAAGGAATTAATAAGTGAATGGTGAAGAATATAAGGCAGTGAGAGAAAATAAAGGATGATGGTCAGTAAGATCACAAGGAATATAAGACAACAGGAGAAATGTTAAGGTTAATAATGATTAATGGGAGTTTGATGATTAAAAAATTAATGACAGATGAGGGGATTTTAAAGAGGTATCTTAACAAATAAGTGACACGTTAACGAGTATCCATGCTCATTCGAGCCAAAGCAACATTGTGGTGAAGAGAAAGCCGTTCAAGCAGAAAAGTGATAGCTGTTAGGGTGAACTGCTGTGGGAAAGGTGGATTTGAAGTTATTAAAATATTTATGGGTCAGAAACATCTGCTAATAGCAGATCACACCATTACACTTCTACAATATAAAGAGGTTTTTAATTTCATGAATAGGATAGTTGCATGATGCTGACATAAAAGAAAGGCTGAACAAATCAGATGAAGGGAATGTTTCAGTGTTGGATATGGGCAAGCCTGGACCAAACATAGATTTAAAAGACTATGATCCAATCATGAGTCGTGAGGAAAGTTGAGATAGAAACTTCCATACTAATTGGATATACATGCTGTCACCCTAATACATGATAAACATTTTTAAAAGCAGAGAGTAAAACATACAAAATATATGAAGACACCTGCATTATAGCAGCGCACAGCCATACTAATGCTGACTCATACGTACATATCATAGTAAGGCACACTGGCAAATGCTCATAGTAACACATACCCAGATACAGGAAAACACAGTAGCAACATATTCCAACATACCAAAGATGAACCAGACAGCTGTGGTGAGGGAGATGATGAAGCCAATAATCTTGAAGGGGGCAGATACCTTGCCACTCTTGCTGGCTGACCTCTTCACCATGCCACCCGTGCCAATCCCAAAGAGCATTATGATGCCTGCAGCAAAAACGGGTATGTTTGAAGGAATAGTAGTTCCAACAATATTTATGGTTGCAAGGCATGGGCTATAAAATAGGGCTGTATGGAGGAGGGTGGATGTTTTGGAAATGAAATGTCAGAGGACAATATTGATTTATGCCACTGTGTGTTATGAACAAATGTACAATTTCTTGGAAAAATAAATAACAGTACGACCCTTGGAAATATTTAATGACACAGCCACTTCTAGGAACAATAAGCAACATTAAGACACCTGGCAACCACTATCGGTACTACGCTTCATACCTCAAGCTGGACAGTAAACATATGAGTGACTCGCCTTGAATAATAAGCCATATGGGGATCAAGGAGTCAATCTGGCAGTTGTTAATATTTAAGCCACCAATAATGATGAAGGTGACGCCAAACACTGGGACGATAATTGATGCAGCAATGATGACGGGCCACTGAATTAACGCTGCCAAACAGTTTCCTGTGGATATAGGGGCAATATGAAAGTCAATCAAAGTTAATATGTGTTGCTATAAAGATCATAAGTTACATGTTGTTGAGTAATGAACAAACTTTGGTGCAATAAGAGTATGCAACATCAAGGGCTTTAAGTTGTACAGTAAGACAGTAATGACTCGATTCCTTGAGCATGATGTTATGGCCTTTAGGTATGATGATTTGGCCTTTGATGGTCAGGTTAAAGGCCAGGCCATCATATTCGAATGTTGTATTCTCAAGGGTCATATGACAGTGCTGAAGAGCATAAATTATTAAGATAAACACAGTGATAGAGTGAGGAATAGATGTATACTGTAATCCCTAACCCAACTGTCACCTGCAGTCAAGTAACATTGGCTGGTTAGTGCTATGCACAATCACTACATCCTTAATTTTAACTCACGCATTATTGATACATCTTTTCGACTGCCTTTCCAGTGTGGCACTATAATTCACACCCTGTTGTGGAATTACCTAGGCACAGGCAGCCCTTGCAAGTTGCACAATGCTGCCTGGAAAGACCCATCACTCACCTTAAGTATTCACACTGAGCAAAATGTGGCCCTCAAACCATCGTGCTGTCTCTCCCTCCCCCTGTGGCAAGAGCTCTAAGCAATTTTGTCATCACCTGACTTCTGCAGCAGTACCATGGGGAATCAGCCATGCCAGTTTCCCTCTTAATATTATTACCTAGGTTCAAACCTCATCAGTGTCTTCTCCCTCCTATAGCTCAGTCGAACTTGGCAATGCCACCTTGCTTTCACACTGATGAAACTGCCAACCTACCACATGAGCTGGCCTCAGCAGCAGGTTAGCTGTTGTAGGAGGCAGGAATGCTTTGCTGTGCTCCTTACTTATGCCCTGGATTTTTTATTGTTTTTCCCCTTTCCATACCCCTAATATCTGTGTTTGGAAATACTCACTTTACAAGTGGGAAAATAGTTTCTATTGCTGTAGTTTACAAGTGAAGCAATCCAGTTCAGGAAGTTTCTAATATTACCAGTGTGATCTTGAGATCAGTACAACAATGTGTGAAGAAATTTGATGGTAGTGGCGGCACTGCTACACTGACCCATGTGAAACGCCCTTGGAAGGCGAGAAAAACCTGTCTCTGTCCAGTGGATGCAGATCCATGCTTGAGTGCAAAAGAATGAGAAAAAAGTAAAAAAACCTAGACTGCTCAGTGATGTGTTGGTAAGGACACTGCAGTGCCACTTAAACGAGGACCTTAAGAAGTACTGGAGCTGCAGGCTGCCCAAACCACCCATAACCCATAGGCACATGAAGTCGATTTGTGCAAGAAATATGTAGTATAAGATACATTTAGGTTCAGAAGTGTCTGACACTGATAGCTGAGTTCATAATGTTATTTAAAGAGACTTATTAAAAGGCCAATCTGCTTCGAGTTATCATGTAACAAGTCTTATATACTGAACCTTTTTAAAAGGCTGTGATTATACACAAAATTTTGGAAAGAGCTCAAAATAAGGTGTATGAGAAAACTGATGTGGTTAGCATAGAACTGCGGGTGTGTTGACTTATTTGTTTTAATGTTTTGAATGTTTTGCCAGTCAATTACTGTCTTTTCATACAACATGAAGTAAGGGTATAATATTTAAGAATGGAAAAAATGCAAGGGGTTGAGTTCAAAGCAAAATGAATAAATAAATACTTAGATGTGAGGATTCTCCATACTCTAGTATGTTTTGAGAACTATAAAGTATGAAGGAACACCAGCATTTAAACTTTTTGAATCATCATTAGCTCACATTACCTAAGAATAAGAATAACATGATGATGCTTTCATGTACTGAACATATCATAATTACCTGGCCATAAACATCCAACATGATATGTACATCCACGGTTTTTATGCAAGTTTTCATAAGTTTCTATCATTTACATTTCTTTGGTCATTTTTAGATATGTACTTCACTATACTAACCCATCACTAGCTGGGTTAGTTTAGTGATGAAGTACAAGTGTACTGTGTGGATTTTATTCATTCATGAGTTGTTTTCCAAATGAGCCCCATACTTGTTGTAACTTGATTAATTAATACTAACGTACACTACCTCGCACCAGCTTGTAATATAATAAGCTGGGTCAAGATTAAAAAAGGTGGTTTAACTGAGTCTATCCAAACATGTTTGGCCCCCACTTATTGCATTTATAATATAAAACCTTGCTATGCAAGGTAAAAACCTATATAGCCAATGGTTCTTACCCAAACCACCGCTGCCACCGTCGTCCCCATCGTAGCTGTGTTCTGGAAGGAGAACATTTAATTAGTTTCATATATTCACCACCTGAGAATGCTAATGAATAACTGCTGGTATTGAACCAGTGGCAAACAGAAAGAAAAGGGTTTAGACTTTAAAGATCAAGCAGTTGAGCTTGCAGAGAAAGTAAACATTCATGCCAGCAGAGGGGAAATAGAGACACATGGTAGCATTACGGCTAGGCTATGATCATACGTAAAAGGGAAATGACTATTCCAATACTACGGCTAGGGTATGAGCGCTCCTAAGAGGCAAATGATTATTAGAACACTTATGTAATCGAATACCCTTCGTCTCACGTTGGTGAGCAACGGGATCTTCAATGGTCATTTCTCCATATGCTCATACAACCTGCAGTTAGCTTAGCCGTAATGATCCCTCCTGCTACGCAGCTGTCCCAGTTCGATCCTGGCAGTTAGAAATTTATGTTACATGGAAGTGCGCGTTCACAGGCACTAGAGAGAGAGTGCATGCGAAGCGTCGGAGGTAAATCATGCAAAGGTTTGTAGAGCCTGTTTGTGGACAGGTGGCTGTGGTTAGGTGCATTGCACATGACAATTTGAGGATATGACCTTTCTTCGTCTGTTCCTGGCGCTACCTCGCTAGCGCGGGAAGCGGCGATCAAGTGTGTGTGTGTGTGTGTGTGTAAGTTTTCCAAAAGACTCGTATTTTTAATATGGAGAGGAAAAATTCTGAGGAGTTCCGTATATGGGTGTCATCTCGGCCACAAGCGTGCACTATACTATAACCGTATTAAGTGATAGTCTACGTAAGTCCCAGCAGAAAAAAAGTTGGGAACCGGTCAAGAGTGTGTAGCTACAAACCTACTACCATAAGTGAAAAACGAAAACCTATATTTCCGTTATCCTCTACCCAATCACCTTTTCTTTTTCATGCGCACCTCCTGGACTTCAGCTGACACATGCTTCAAAACCTCGAAGGTACAGGTGACCCAATCGACGAACTGGCAACAGTCGTTATCAGATAAGGGATTTGTCGGGTTCAGGATGTGGGGGGGAAGGTAACGCTACCATAACGTGATTCATAAACTTACGACTACCTTATCTCATTCGACAAACCTTATAGTTTGTTCCTCAAGATCCCTAGAATAGTTTGCGAAAATTGGCATCAAACACTTCATGATAATGAATGGATGTTGTCATTGCCAGCTTGTGAAATCCAAGGAGAGGGAAGCGATGGACGCCATCTTATCAGGAACAACTGTTATCACATACGTGTTCATGTTCAGACATCCTTGTTAAAGGAAGTAGGCCCATTTCCCCTTTTGTCGATAGATATACCTAACATAAGCAAGGCCTGCAGATTAATAAAAGCTAAATTAGAACATTTCAAACGTACAAAAAATTTGAATTTCTGAGGTGAGCTAAACAGAAAGCAATTGCAACCGATTACATAGGTTTACGGATAGTAGGTAGGGCTTTAAAGATATGAAAAAAGGGGTTCAATGACGGAAAGCAATAAGTATTCATCACGTTAAACTAAAATTGAAAACGACTAACTTTTTTATATAACCGAAATTGACCCAATTTTTCAGTGTCAATGTAATTGCATGTTTCCTCCACATGATAAACTGAGTACACAAATGTATTCCGAATAAACTTTTTTCAACTATTCTCATGTAAAAGTACATGAAATTGTGATACAAATTAATTAAAC
>JAUUDZ010409975.1:0-15235 GCA_032361705.1 Panulirus versicolor | reverse complement strand
GGAAAGGGGACAAAGAATACTTCCCACATATTCCCTGTGTGACTTAAAGGGTTGGGGGTGGAGGGATGGAATTTCTCCCCTCCAGTTTTTTACTCTTCCAAAAGAAGTAACAGTGAAGGGGGTCAAGTGAGTATTTTCCCCTCTAAGGCTCAGTCCTCTTTTCTTGACGCTTACCTCACTAATAAGGGAAATGGCGAATATGTATAATTATTTATTCATTTATTATACTTTGTCGCTGTCTCCTGCATTAGCGGGTTAGCGCCAGGAAACAGACGAAGAATAGCCCATCCACTCATGTACATGTGTATGCCTGTACATGCACATATGCATATACATATCAACATATACACATAAACATACATACACAGACATATACATATACAAATACATGTGTATATTCATACTTGCTTGCCTTCATCCATTCCTGGTACTACTCCACCCCACAGGAAACAGCGTCACTACCCCCTGCTTCATCGAGGTAGCACCAGGAAAACAGACAAAAAGGCAACATTTATTCTCACTCGCTCTCTAGCTGTCATGTGTAATGCACTGAAACCACAGCTCCCTAAACACATCCAGGCCCCATAGACCTTTCGATGGTTTACCCCAGACATTTCACATACCCTGGTTCAGTCCATTGACAGCATGTTGACCCCAGTATACCACGTTCTAATTCACTCTATTCCTTGCACGCCTCTCAACCTTCTGCATGTTCAGGCCCCGAACACTCAAAATCCCCTTCTCTCCATCCTTCCACCTCCAGTTTGGTCTTTTGCTTCTCCTTGTTCCCTCCACCTCTGACACATGTATTCTCTTTGTCAATCTTTCCTCTCTCACTCTTTCCATATGCCCAAACTTTTTCAACACACCCTCTTCTGCTCTCTCAACTGAACTCTTTTTATTTCCACACGTCTCTCTTACCCTTTCATTACTTAGTCAAACCACCTCACACCACATACTGTCCTCACTCATTTCATTTCATTTCCAACACATCCACCCTCCTCTGTACAACCCTATCTATAACCCATGCCTCGCAGCCCTATGACATTGTTGGAACTTCTATTCCTTCAAACACCCATTTTTGCTCTCTGAGATAACGTTCTCTCCTTCCACACATTCTTCATTGCTCCCAGAACTTTCAACCTCTCCCCCTTCCTGTGAATCACTTCTGCTTCCATGTTTCCATTTGCTGCTAAGTCCACTCCCAGATAACTAAAGCAATTCAATTCCTCCAATTTTTCTCCATTCAAACTTACACCCCAATCAACTTGTTCCTCAACCCTACTGAACCTAATAACCTTGCTCTCACTCACATTTACACTCAACTTTCTCCTTTCACACTGTTCCAAACTCAGTCACCAACTTCTGCAGTTTCTCACTTGAATCAGCCTCTAGAGTCGTATCATCAGCAAACAACTGACTCACTTCCCAGGCCCAATCATCCCCACCAGACTGCATACTCGCACCTCTCTCCAAAGCTCTTGCATTTACCTCCCTAGTCACCCCATTCATAAACAAACAACCATGGGGATGGCACACACCCCTGCCACAGACTGACATTCACTAGGAACCAGTCACTCTCCTCTCTTCCTACTCATACACATTCCTTACATCTGTGGTAAGAACTTTCCACTGCTTCTGGCAACTTAGCTTCCTCTCCATATACTCTCAAGACCTTCTACAAAGCATCTCTACCATCTTTGTCATATGCCTTCTCCAGATCCCTAAATGCTACTTACAAATCCTTCTGTTTTTCTAAGTATTTCTCACACACGTTCTTCAAAGCAAACACGTGATCCACATATCCTCTACCACTTCTGAAACCACACTGCTTTTCCCCAGTCTGATGCTCTGTACATGCCTTCACCCTCTCAATCAACACTTTCCCATATAATTTTCCAGGAATACTCAACAAACTTATGCCACTGTGGTTTGAACACTCACCTTTACCCCCTTTGCCTTTGTACAGTGGCACTATGTATGCATTCTGCCAATCCTCAAGCACTTCCCCATGGTCTATGCATGCATTGAATATCCTTACTTACCAATCAACAACACAGTCACCCCCTTTTTTATTCAGGTCCACTGCAGTACCCTCCAAACCCACCATTCTCCCCAACCCTCTTGTTTCTCACACCATCCCAACCAAGACACCCTTTGTCTGCCACGCCACTGTATCTTCAAATATGTTCAGCAAACCTTCAAAAACTCAATCCATCTTCCCACTTCATCACTACCTGTTATTACTTCCCCACTTGCCCCCTTCACCAATGTTCCCATCTGTTCTCTTGTCTTACACATGTTATTTACTTCCTTCCAAAACATCTTTTTATTCTCCCTAAAGTTTAATAATGCTTTCTCACCCCAACTCTCATTTGCCTCCTTTTTCAACCTTTGCACCTATATATATAGGACAAATTGGTTGTATAGTGATTCAAAACATCATCTTGAATTATAGTTGTTCAGAGCCTCTAAAATTTAGGAGTTATTTTGTGACTGTGAATGTGAAAAAGGGACTGAAGGAGTTCACAGTTATTCTACCCTTAACCCACAGATGTAGAACATGGACATGGAATTGATCAGACAGTTCTTGGATTCAGGTTTCTGAGATGAAATATATGAGGGGTGTTTGCATTGTTAGCAGATGGGATGGAGTAAGTATGCAGGAGGGTATCAATGTGGATGTTAGAGAGAGGAAGACATTGGTATGTAGTCATACAGTGGAGTGAGAGAAATATCTCTGGTGGTTTGGTTATATGGAGAGGAAGCATAGCATTATGTATGTATGGAGAATAAATATGAGCATAGTTGAAGGGAATATAGTGTTGGAAAGAGTCAATATCGGTGGAAGAAAAAGTGAGGAGAAGTGAGGGATGTATGAGGAGGATGGAGAATGTTACATGGGTGTAACTTTCCTACTATGGGTCTTCCCTCCACCCCCATTAAAGGGTTCATAGAGGAAGCACGACTTTAGTGAAGTAGATTGATAGTTTGATAGTACAACAAGAAGTAGTCTTTTGAGGGAAATGCCTCTTTAAACTCAATTATCCTTTTTTTTGTTCCTTTTAAAATCCTCCTCCTAATATAAGGATTTCCTTATTTTTCATTTAGATTCTGTTTTTCATATGCAAGCAAGGAACAATTGCTTCTCAAATATTAAAGTCAAGTTCTCATGCAGAATTTTTTAGTGGATGTTTTGAACATTGCTACCTTAAGGTTGGGAGTTAAAAGTAGGAATTGGTTAATGACCAAGGAGGTAGGGAGGGTTCTTTAAATGATACTGCACTTTTGATAAAGTTCCTCCTCCAACTACGCAGTATAGGGTTGTTAGTGAGAGCCCTGTGATAGACATAGTCATTCCTAGGGAAACTTGGCCAAGTTACAAGATATTTACTGGCAAGGCCCATGACAGCTTTGGTGGTTTGTCTCTCTTAAAGATAGTATTCTGATTCTGAATGTTGCTTAAGATTAATGTGGTAGTTGAATAGTAGGTAAATTTTCTTCTTTTATTAATACTTGGCCATTAGTAGTGGCCATAACTAGATGTGTGTGCTAAGAGATTTTGTCATATTTTCTGTAGATTTAGTGATCATGTTAAATGGCTACATATTGCAAGAATATGTAATTTTTGATGAATTAGCTGTATTCTGGATTCAGTTTTTAAGAAGTGATGAAATGAGGCTTCTATAGTATTGCAGCATCAGTAATACTTTCTGACGTTCATATTTCTTTTCTGTTATACTATTCCTCTCATTTTCTTCCTTTTTCTCTCTCTTTTTCTATATTTCTATTATTTTTTGCTTTATTTTTGTAGTCTTTCCTCTCATTCTTTGTTCTTAACACATTCAACATGTGGTTAGGCCACAGATCTCATTAGCAGTTACTTATCTTTCTTTAGGAGTAAGTTAAATTGATGTGTTACATCATTCTAAGTGTTGACATTTACAAACATAAACAGATGTAATGGTTGCTTCTCAAAGCAATTTATGAAGTTTTTGAAAATGAATAAATATATCAGGTTAAACAGTAACTTACAAGTCATCACAAAGCCTAATTTTCCCATGAATGTATAGCCATAGGAGAAATAAAGGGTTTTCCCATTCTCTCAATGATTCCTCTGTATTAGATATGTTAGCCAGGACACTTTTAGCCGAAAGCTTGCTAGAAAGGTCCACTTTTACACGCATTAACTGGAGGAAACCCCCCCCCCTCCCTTTTTTTAAACTTGGTGTCTGCAAGCTTTTGTGTTCTTACCCCATGAGTAGTCCAGCTCACTTGTAATTCTTATATTTAGTTCCATATGGATGCAGTCTTTTATGTCTTATAAGCTCAGAAAGCTGTCACAGCCCGTCTTCCAAGCCATGTAACATATGACTGCTGTAGTAGCTAGTCAAGAATTGTACATGTAACTTTGGTTAATTCTTTGTAAAATGCAGTTTAGGCATTTTTCTGTGATTGGTTTTCAGCCAATTATTGCCTCAGATGACATAAAAGTCGGCCATATTGAAATCCTGAAGTAACACTTCTTAAGAATTGTTTTATCCTTTCTTTTAGGCTGTATTTCCTAGATTATATAGCTCTTTAATGCTCCAGGTATTTAATCTTTTGAGCAGGCACATAAATTTCTCATAATGAAAACAGTGGACATCATATAAGAAATAACGGAATATCAAGTGAGAGGTTTGCTGAGATAGTGCACAGTGCTGCACAGTGTAAAATTGACATGTTTCAAAAGTTATCACATTGTCAATGTAGTGTTTTGATGTTCTTAGTTCATTTTATCATCATCAAACAGGTTTTTTTAATCAAGTAGACTATCTTTTATGGCATCCTCTCCATGCCATACTAAAGGGAAATTGAACTCATGTATACCTGTTATATAATGAGGCCTTGGGCATCTTTTGCTGTAATCATAGACTTGCTGAAATTTGATTGTTTGTAAGACAGCTTAGGTTATAGATCCAAGCAAGGTACCCTTTACCTTGTAAGGATAGAACTGTGAGATGTCTGGTCAGAGGGTTAAGTACCATTGGTTTAAATCTTTTGCAATGTCTTGTTTACACATTCCATGCTCACTGCCCCAGTATTGACGTTCAAGCATTCCATTCAAATTGCCTTTAATCCCTGTCTTCAGTCCACAATTAAGGCCATTGGTCAAGCCATTGGCTAACTCATTACTAAGACTAGTGGATAATGCTGAACTTAAACTATTGGTCAGGTTTGTGGAAATACCAGTGGTCATTTGGCCATTAGACGCAACTGACACATTTTGGCTGTTAGTCATTTATTGGCCACTATTAACTCCCCCATTCAGTCTGTGTGTACCTTTTATGGTTGTATGTGATGGATTTATTTTTGGCAGTTGTTCCTTTCACATTGGGGTTCCCATGCTGTGAAAGGACTTCTGTGACGTGAGTTTGTGTGCACGTTAAACACTCAGGACAATCCCTTGATGAAGAAAGATTGGTCTGACCAGTGTGCTAACGCTGAGCCTTGAGAGAAAGTATCTGCACTTCAAAATATGCAAAATATTGTGTTTTGGTTTAATTGTTATCAGTTTTGTCATTTTTGATTAGTTTTAACCTTTTCTTTTAAATATTCTTGAAAATTTTCTTCAAGAATTTTCAGCTATATTGTCTCATGAGTCAAACCAGATCTCTTGCTGATTACTTTGAAGTTTTGTTAGAGTTGTAAAGTAGATCAGAGCATTTCATGTCACCATCAGGAGGTAAGATTGTAAAATCCTTCATAAATGTCCAGGTTAACTTTGTTTTGCTTCTTTCTAAAGATCCATAGTACTCCAAAGAGAAGTATACATCATATATTTTGTCCATAAAAGTTATCTTTTGATTTTATTTATCAGGACAGTTTCTTGTCCGGGTGACCTGACTTAGTAAGTTTTTGCTAGATAGTCAAAGTTTGATTAGAAAGAAAAAAAGATATATTCTCTGAATAATCTTTGTTGAACAAAAGAACTGGTCATCTGGCACATCATTTTACTGACTCATAGATATTTTCCCTGATTATGAAGACCCGTTATAGCTGTCTCAAAAAAGTTATATATATATGTTTCATGACTAATCACTTTTTCTGTCAAATTCAAGATGGATGATTGATTGCAGGCCTGAGTTGAACTGGTACTGCAGGTCTTGAATGACTTTAACCTGTGTGTTACATGGAGGGATTATGACAGATGCTTCAAGAGTTATTAATTCATGATAATGGTTGTGACAGTTCTTGATATTAGTCATTTGGTGTAATTTAACTTATTTCCTACATGCCATTTCATAATGATGGTACAATTTATGGTCACTTTATTAAAAGTGAAGTTGAAGGCACATAGATTGTTTTATAGTTTCATACACATTCGCCTTTTCCCATGTTAGTGAGGTAACATCAAGGAGAATGACTGAGCCTTAGAGGGAAAAATCCTCTTTTGACTCCCTTTTCTGTTCCTTTTTTTCTTTATTTATATTTTGAAAAATGAAATGGGGGAAGGATTTCCAGCCTTCCCCTTCCACCTCTTTAAGTCACCTTCTATGACATCCAGGTGATTCCAGTAATATCATCTGTTAACAACACACTGATATCCTTCCATAAAGCAAAAAAATAGTCTTGTTTTTTACCTGTTTCCCCTACTTTGAAATTAAAAGTTTTGTATCTGAGAATATTTGTTTGACACAGAGTAGGTTAGCTCTTGCTTTGAGAAGAAAATGAACCATTCTTATTTGATTTAACTCAAATTATCAAGAATCAACTGGGTCAGCAAGTGGTTGCATCCACTTGTAATATTTGCCTTCCAATTCATTACAGAACTAAACATTCTTTTGAGTCTCTTATCTGGTACAGGAAAGCAAGTTTGAGAGAAAGTCATTCACATGTTGTGACACTTTTTAAGGTTGGAGGGTTAGGTTTGCTGTCCCTCATGCACTACCTGTATTTTTGTGGTGTAGAATGAAAGAAGTACAGAGTGTATCAGCAGAAACAAGATTGACAGGAGTGTTATTGATGGTGGGAAGTACTCTCTGGTTTGAAATAAAAAAGTGGCTTAGAGAGAACTAGGAGTGACTGTGGTATCATTGCTAAAGGGTAGAAGTAATACCTTGTTTGAAGTAGAATACCAGTGTTAGCTTCTAAGTGGATGGACTTCAGAGTGTTGATTGATTATTTTTCTTTGAATGTTTGGGATACGGTTAATACAGATTTCCAATGAGAGCTTTTTGGCTAAGTTCAAAGTGAGGTCTTAACCTATATCTTAGTGGTAATTCAGGAGTAAGTCTTGTAAATTAGGATTAGGCTACTTTTGTTTAAGGTCATATTTATGGATAGGATAATATCTCAGTGTTGAGCCATTCTGTCCTTCAGAGAATGCTTTTTTTCTTGATTTTTACTTTATGGCCTTTCTTTTTTAACACTATCCTGCTTCTCTGTATGTGAAGGATCTCTTATTCTGTATATTTTTTCCCAATGTCAAGAATTTTTGCAGAAGTTGCTTTTAGATTCAGCACTATATTTAGATATTGGACATAGTTGAGGTGTTTAGGGAAGATTGTAGAATCATGAAGTTGAACAGAATGCAGAAAAAGATATAGAAATTATAGATCACTGAGAGAATACTAACATTAGCTGTACATAGTCACAAACACAGCAAACCACACAGAATGGTCTGTGTGGCTTGGCTGTGAATGGTGGGCCCCTGGCTTTAGTATGGGCCCCTGGCTTTAGTACATAATATGTAAAAGATAGAGAGTGGATATGTACAAATGAGGTCATTACTCATTTGTTCCTGATACTACTTTGCCAACTTATTAAAGGCAGTTATGCATAAAAAGAGCAATACATTTATTTTGACAGGCATAGTATATGGTTTCCTGTTTTATCTTTAATTTTTCCAACATAGAGAGCATAAGAGTGTATTTGGTGTTTTTCTCAAACATTTTAGCATAACCACTTATACATTCTCATGTATTGCAGTTCCAAGATTGGTGTTTGAAAATTTTTTCAGAACTCTGCTGATTAGTGTAGCTAACATACAAATGAAGTAATATTTGCTTACATGCACTGTAAGATAAAAATATGTTAAAAGGAATATGTTAAAAATATTTGCATAGGATGGTAGATGGGAGGTAGAAAGATAGAAAACTTGAAATGTGGGGAAAAAGTAGATGGTAAAGAAATGGAAAGAATAAACAGTATAAAAGGGACTGTTTTGTAAAGTATGTAGCAGACTACATAATAAAGTAGTTTTGTGAGTGTCTGTATGTCATTCTGTCTATAATATATCCTGATGCCTGTTCCTTCTGGGAACTCCTGTCAAGGGGGTGGCCATAGCAAAAGAATTTCCACCTGTTCCTGTCCGTACGTGCGTCCATTTTCATGCAATCTTCTGCCCTTTCTCTCACCCCAATACTCTTCCACTCTATTTCCTCATGCCACAGTGGTCTTCCTTTCACACCAACCCCATTCATCATACTATTGTATTCTATCCTGGTAAACTCTCCATCTTGCATTTTTTCCACTTGCCCAAACTACCCCAAAGTATAATGTTTAACCCACTCTACCACTCCAAAGTTTATTTCCTTTGCATTCCCTGCCTCACCAAAGCTCGCATGCACCCCCCACATTTCTTTCCTCATTCCATCTAGTCATACCACTCTCTCCTCTCTAAGCTCATCCCATGTCCATGTTTCAGCTGCATGGGTCAGGAGCACTATGCTTTCCCTTAGTCTTTTTTTCCCCATTATTCTGTTAAGGGACCCAATGACTCTTCTATCGTGTACTGCTTTTTCCCTTATCTCTCCATCCATATCACTAAACTTACCCAAGATAGCTCCTAAATACTTCAATTCTCCCAGTCTTTCTTCCCCCTTATCTATAACACAGTTTAGAACACTTTTTTCTCCCACTCTAAAGGGCTTTGCAAAATCTATACACTCACTCTTTTTCCTTTTAAACATTCTTGCTTTAATTTTACTTGTATTTACCTTCTGTCATCTATACTTACACACATCATAAAACACATTCACAACCTTTTGCAACTCCTCTCTCGTCAAACAACTCAGTATCATCCGCAAACAGGCTTGTCACTAGCTAACATACCTCACCACCACACTCCATCTCTGCACCCACTTTCCCTAGTTTTGCTTTCGTCTCTTTTATCACTTCATCCATATATATGTTAAAAATCCATGGTGACATCACACAGCTCTGCCTCACACCCACAAGTGTACCGAAACTTTTGCTGAACTCTCAGTCCACTCTTTCACGTGCATTTGCTTCTCTGTAGAAGACTTTCAATCTATCCAACAGTTATCTCCTTCCCATGTATCCTAAGCACATCTCATAAAACATTGCACTCGACTCTGTCATACGCTTTCAGTAGATACGTAAAAGCTGAATACTGCTTCTTATCTTTTGCTAGATACTTTTTCAGTCTTGTTTACCTCAAAAATTTGATTTACAAAAGAGAAATATAGCTTTCACCCAGTCTTCAGGCACATCTTCTGCTTCCACGCTAAATTTCTTATCAGTTACATCCATTCTCTCACACTTTATCACACTTTCTCCTCCATACTTCAATATTTCAGCTATAATCCCATCCAGTCCAAGTGCATTTCCTACCTTCATCCTCAGTATCGCCCTAGTTACCTCCCTCCTTGCTGAAGGCCCTACACTTGTATACTTTTCCTTTCATCCTCCATACCCATGAATGTAACAACTGCTGCCTCTCCTTCTATCACATATATCAGTTCTCAAAATATTCTTTCAATCTTCCTTTCACTATCTCCTCCTCACATTAACATTTCCTCTCTCACGTCTGTCTTTCTTTTTTCAACCCTTCTAGTACCATTTCTTATTTTCCCCAAATTTTTTTTGCAAAACTTCCCTCCAAAATCTTCTTATACTCTTTCTTTTGCTTTCCTCAATCAGCCTTTTGACATTCTGCTTACACATCTTCTATTCTTCCTTTTCCTTTGATGGATTTCCACTGTTACATTCCTGTCAAGCAATCTACCATATGTCTTTTTCTTCTCTTCCACAGCTTCTATAATCTCATCTGTCCACTATGCATTTCCCCTTTTATTCTTATATCTCACAACCTTGTATCAAATTACTAATTCAGCAACCTGAAAAGGTTTTTCTTTAAAGATTTTAAACACCTCATTCATACATTACTTCATCCCTGCAGTTACTGCACTTTCATCTAATTTTTGTATCACTCTTTCCTACTCTTCTTTGAATTCTTTTTGACTACTCACTTGCCAACACTTTTACCTCTCCATTTTTCCTTATGCCATAACCTTTTCTCCTAATTCCCATTGCCACAAGACTTGCATAATGATCAGAAACTCCAAAGAATTGTCTCACAACTCTAGCATCCAGCACCTTTCCCAACATTTCACCCATTGCCACACAATCAAGCAAACTCTTTTGTTCTCTTCCATCATTTCTCTTTTACCTATATCTGTGGATCATCTTGTGCTGAAAATAGGTTGTTTGCAAGGAATAAATCTCACTGAGTAGAGACATTCACAAGATAACATCCATTCTCATTTACTCTAGGCACTCGTATGTACCAGCTTCTTGCCAGTTTCATCACATCCCACCTTTGCATTTATATCACCCATTACAACCCCCTTTCTGCCTTTCTCAAACACATTTATAGTCGTTCAAATTTTTTCAGAAATACTTTGTTTCATCCTTACCTCACAAAGTCTTCATATTCACAGATGCATGTACATGCACCTACACATACTTTACCATTCCAGTCTTTCCTTTCACCCACACTTTTCTCAATTCATTCCATTCATGCTCTGTAACACCCTCCCATACTCTCAGTCCTAGCACAATTGCACATCCTTCTTTCCCTTTTCCCTGATACTTTTCATTCACTCCTGTCTATGCCACTCTTCCTTCCATGCCCTCCCACAACTTACATTTAACAATCCCATTTTCACTCCATACTCCCCACCCAAGGATATTGGTTCCCCAATCTCCAGCGCATCCAAACTTTGACTTGAATTTCTCCACAAGCTCCCTTGTTTTACTCTCACCTGTCATCCCATTAACAATCAGAGCCATCACCCTCAATCGTTCATCCTTTTTGCTCACCAGCATAACTGGTGGACTCCAGTGCCACTTCATAGCCTTTAGTGCCATTGACAGAGGGCAACTTCAGTGCAGTGTTACCCAGAGGCAGCAGGGCTCTCAGATTATCCAAAAAAGCTAAAATTTCAGTACACCATATGCATTTTGTTTTAAAAGCTGTTGCCCTATTCTCATTGGGACTGCGGCCATTCTCTTCTTCCAAATTAATGCTTCTGTGGACAGTAAGAACAGTTTGCTACTAAAGGTTGAATTCTTACTAATGTTACATGTTAGGAGTCTACTTGTAGTTAGGAAATTTAAGGAAACAGAATTAAATTTTCCATTCAACCAATCACTCAATTAATATTTTTCCAGTAAGGAATTTTTGTGATTCAAGTTAAAAACAACCTTTACAGGGGAATCTTTTGCTGAATTCTTTTCTGAAATATGGTACACTGAGTAGCTGATGTGGGAAATGGTGTTTTGTTACTGATATGGAACTATTGATCTATGGTGTCTAGTGTAAAAGCTAGTGTATTTGATGATTGATTAAGAACCATTATATCCTGTGATTGCTTTTCTAACTGGTGTCTTTGGAGGCTAGAGTGGGGGAAAACAGTGTGTTCTTGGGTGTTTGGTGTAGGAACCAGTGTTTCTGGTGGTTCAGTATGAAAATTAGTGTCTCATATGGCCTGCACAACCATTGTCTCTAATAGAAAGTATGGGAGATAGTTTCCTGCATTTGTTGACTTTTGTTGTATGGACTCTAAACAATTCTTTCTCAGGAGTTTGCCATCACATGTAGGGAGAACCAATTTGATAAGATATCAACTCATCATCATAGGTGTGGTAAATATATGAAAAAGGTTTTGCTAAGTATCACCTTGTAGGAACAAGACTGGCATTGATTTAAGTTAGGATTATTAGGAGAAATTCTAATATTTGTGAAATACTGTTGACTTCTTGGGAAGTTGTCATTTCTTTTGTTTCATAAAAGTTATTTATGACAGCATGCACTCTCAGACTTTAACATTTTACTCTTTAATATGGAAAATTTTTCTCTATTCCTCCATTAACATTGTTATTCATGTTTCCAGATGCTACCTGCACTTCAGAACAGTTCACATGTGCATCTGGAAAATGTATCTCTAAACGATGGCAGTGTGATGGAGAATATGATTGTGGAGAGCAAGACTACTCCGATGAAAACAACTGTCCAAACAGAACTTGTGTTTTATCTCAGGTTGGTTCTTGAATTTTCTGTTGCTATATGATGGAAGCAATGCTAATTGGTACACTTTTCATTACATAAAGACTTTCATCAAATCATTACCACTGTATCATTGTTAAGCAGTAAGTCACATGAATATAACAAGACCTTTTACTATATTGAGTTTGTTTAATTGAGCGTTACAAATTTATTGTGCTGAAGCAATATGTTATTACCTGGGACATATTTTGATTTAATTTCTCTGAGAAGAGGTAGATCAGTCATATTTGCATTTACTTTCTTTAAGAAGAGTTAGTTCAGTCAGTCTTCTACAACTTATTGTTTGGTAAAGTTGAGAATTGCATGTCCTGAATATGGTGCCAGTGTATGGGCAGAGATTAAGAATATATCACTTACAGCTATCTTGAAATAGACAGTTAACAGTCAACTTTAACTTTATGAATGAAGTATTCACTCTGTTACTGATACAATATATTAAAGAATCTTCTGTATGTAAACCTGTGCGTAACATGTAACCCAACAGGTGGCTTGCCCAGATGAGTCATGTATAGACCACAGCATGCTATGTGATGGCAAAGAAGACTGCAACGATGGATCTGATGAACATGTAAGAAAGCATTGCAAGAAACCAACTGCTGACTAACTTATTTCTTTGTGTGCACTGTCAACATTTGTCTCTCCCTTGTTTTGTTATTTAGATGCTGTGCGGAGATGGGGATTGCATAGAGAAATCTTGGAGATGTGATGGGGAAGAAGATTGTGCCGACGGGACAGATGAACATGTAAGAAATGCTCAGGTTTCATAAGTAGAGGAAGATGGGAGGTCTAAATTCTTCATTCAGTGATACACCTATTGATCAGATTTTATACACTTGGTGCCTCTTCCCTAAGGCTTGGTTAGATATTTTGTTAGTCTAGAAAATTAGCTTTGAGGAGTTTTCATATTTCATGATCTAATTCCTTAGTCCTGGAATGTTGTAAATTAAATCTGATAGAGATAACAAAGCTTAGTTTCATGATTCTTCAAGTTATCCAGGTTTTGATTTATCAAGATATTGACTAAACAGTAGTTCAACCAGGCCACAGACAGTTTGGGCACTGACATATTTCTCCCCTAATTTCATGTCTTGTGATGGGATATCATAAACAGAATTTCCTGTAGTGGTCCAAGCATAGTATTTTATTTTATGAATTTAGCATTGGCAGTTAATGTGATTCAGGCACCCCCCCTCATTTTTATATATATATATAGAGAATGTAATCTACACTCGGTGAAGTAAGGAAAACATTCAATCACGTCTTCACGCACTTTCACAAACATGGAATACCTTGTGCAGTCACTCACATTCAGCCTCAATATACTCTTGTATTTACATACAATAACAGTTTTAAGAATATTAATCACAAGATCACATATTTTCTGACTTCCAAGACCTTTTTGTATACTCAGTCCCTCACATCTTGAATCTCAGTCATTCTCACAATTTTGCATCCCTCTTCTCCTCTGATTATTGTATACAGACTTTTAGGGTTAGGGTCTACTCAGTATTTATTTCCCATGATATATAGATATTGGATCCATATCATGATTTAGCCTTATTGCTCTTTATATAGAAGTCCCATGTCAACTGTGGGGGTTATGATAATTGAAAACCCTGGTGTTGGCAAAGCCATGATTGATGAGATCCTAACCTTACAGAAAGTTTGTTTTACTAGAGTGCATAGGAAAGTTGTACAAGACTGTACAGAAAAGGAATAAAGATATAATGCTATATAGAATGTAGGACATCACCCCTGATGCTCGCCACTTGACATTACTCCTACAAAGCAGTTGTCAAGCTATGCTGGCTGGTTCGGTTTTCTTTATAGCTTGTATTGTTGACTCACCAATGCCAAAATGCCTCATAGCAGATGCTGCACTTTTACCACATGCAAGGCTATAAGATAAGTCTACTTTTGCTCTAAAGATATGACTTTTCTTACCTTCCTTGGGATAGCATGTGTTGCATCATAAGCTGTATGCTAGAGGCCATATTTAAGGGCATAAATCAACAAATAGATTGAATTGAAAGTTTGTGATGCATCGAGATCACTAATTGAATTCCTCACTTAGGAAGAGTCACAAAACAATAGAACTACTTAGCCAGAGCTGAGATGATGATACTTGGGTGATGCAGTTATCTCACTCATGCATTGCTGTGTGCATATTCACACTACCACTTTGCTGGATCCTTAAAACTTTCTGCCACAGTTGTTTGCAAATACCATGGTAGGCAAGGGATCTCTCACTTGTGAGAATTCATGGCCTATGCACTGTTTTCAGTAGAAAGTCATGTCTCTGTATGCATTCAGTGAATTAGTGCTTACTTTGTACATAAATGGACTGGCGTGGTGTAGTAGTTAGTTTTCCTGATCATGATGCATTCACGGGCTGCCTAGGGTTGAGCGCATAGGTTCAAATCCTGGTTACAGCAGTCGGTCCACAGTCAACCCAGCTGTTCATCCACCCCTAGGGGTCGGTCAATGAAATGGGTAAATAGTGTTAATGGGATGGCATTGATTAAGGCCTCAACTGTCCGTGCCGTCACAGCCAACATAAGAATAAGAAATTGAATATTTTGAACCTGTGTTGTTGACTGGTTGGTAAGGATATTCATTGTATGTATGGATCATGATGAAGTGCCTAAGGATTGGTAGAATGTGTGCATAGTGCCATTGTACAAAGGCAAAGGGGATAAAGGTGAGTGTTCAGGCTACAGAGGCATAAGTTTGTTCAATATTCCTTGGAAATTGTATGATTGGGAGGGTGAAGGCATATACAGTGCACCAGATTGGGGAGGAGCAGTGTGGTTTCAGAAGTGGTAGAGGATGTGTGGATCAGGTGTTTGCTTTGAAGAATATATGTGAGAAATACTT
>JAUUDZ010409965.1:0-15240 GCA_032361705.1 Panulirus versicolor | reverse complement strand
GTCGTAGCGCGGTAACGCAAGGAAATAGACTAAAGAACGGCCCAATCCTCCCACTCACACATGTATATACATACATGTCCACACACAGTACATATTCGTACCTATAAATGTCAACGTATACATATATGTATACACACAGACATATACATGTATATGATTCATACTGTCTGCCCTTATTAGTTCCATTTGACACCCCGCCACACATGAAATAACAACCCCCTCCCCCGTATATGCGCAAGATATCGCTAGAAAAAGACAACAACCGACACATTCGTTCACACTCAGTCTCTAGCTGTAACGTGTAATTCACCGAAACCACAGTTCCCTTTCCACATCCAGGCCCCACAGACCTTTCCATGTTCTTTCCCAGACGCTTCACATGCCCTTGTCCAATCCATTGACAGCACGTCGACGCCGGTATACCATATCGTTCCAATTCACTCTATTCCTTGCACGCATTTCAGGCCCCGATCACTAAAAATCTTTTTCACTCCATTTTTCCACCTCCAATTTGGTCTTCCACCTCTCGTTCCCTCCACCTCTGACACATATATCCTCTTTGTCACTCTTTCCTCACTCAATCTCTCCATGTGACCAAAACATGTCAAAATACCCTTATCTGTTATTTCAACTATACCCTTTTTATTTCCACACCTCTCTCTTACCCATACACTACTTACTCGATCAAACCGCCTTACACCACATATTGTCCTCAAACATCTCATTTCCAGCATATCCACCCTCCTCCGCACAACTCTATCTATAGCCCACGTCTCGCAACCATTTGAAATTGTTGGAACCACTATTCCTTCAAACATACCTATTTTTGCTTTCCAAGATAAAGTTCTCGACTTCCCCACATTTTTCAACGCTCCCAGAACTTTCGCCCCCTCCCCCATCATATGATTCACTTCCGCTTCCATGGTTCCATCCGCTTCCAAATCCACTCCCAGATATCTAAAACACCTAACTTCCTCCAGTTTTTCTCCATTCAAACTTACCTCCCAATTAACTTGTCCCTCAACCCTACTGTACCTAATAATCTTGCTCTTATTCACATTTACTCTCAGCTTTCTCCTTTGACACACTTTACCAAACTGCAAAGATACGAAAATGTTGACATGCTGAACCACAAGTTAAATTACATTTCCAGGAACATAACCAGTCAAAATCAGCACTATGTCCGACTTCCACGGCGACGGTGCCCGCTTAGCAAACGCTGAGTTTCACAATCCGGGAGATGTACGTCATACAGCGGGAGGGCGGGACACTTACGTTAGTGTCTAGTCCAGTGCAGAAGACTTGGCATGGCTGTCTTGATTTGTCAAGATTTTGTGGGTCATTCAGTTTGGCGCCATCCGTCCTTGCGGTCAGACGAACCTGTGTTTCCTTCACAGAACAATTTACTGGAACGGATTTAGTATGCTTATCGTTGTGATTTTTCAGTGTTCTATCACTCCATCTTTGAAAGTACAACTTTTTGTGTTTCAGATGTTTCGCTAGCTGTATATCATACTGTAGACCTGTAAACTGTGAGGTCAAAGGACAAAAACTCCTGGGAAACTGTGCAGCTTTTAGGGAACGCGGAACCCTCGTAAGCCCAGCATACAAAGTGGTGTCTTTTCTGTGACTTTTCTTCACTACGCCGTATCATCAGTAATATATATAATCTCTGTTAACTATTTCAGTATGCCAGCAGGTTAACAGTGTTCTATGTGCAGTGAGTTTGGCGTTTAGACTTACAATAATCCTGAGATGCCTTTGATTTGCATGTTCTCCGTGGACAGCGAACCCTTGAGCAATAGCTGGCTACAGCTGTTGTTTTAATGACCGTTCTAACACACAGAGTAGATGTCCTCAGGACAAGGCCGTATCCATATTGCTTAGAGAATCAAGGAGTGAGCCATCAACGTCGGGAAGCATCTCTGTGAGTATTGACACCCCAAGGTAATCTTTCTTCTTCAGTCAGGGAAAGGTGACTCTTCCAGGTAGTGTGACGAGGTGCAAAACCCCAGATACGTTTTCTTTTGATGCCAATAATTACAAAAAATTCGCCTCCAGCCTTTGGGTGATGTGGGCGACAACGAACACGAAGTAAGGCTCGTCGGTGATCCGAATACAGCTGGAGGAATTCTGTATCAAAAACCCTTTACGCTGGAAGTGTTTTTTATTTTCCATCTTCCAGGGTAGATGATGTTGCCGACGTTGTAGACGAGGTTTGTGGTGGCACTAACGATAATACACTTCTTATTGGTCATGTTGGTACTAAAGATGTACTGAAGGAGAGATCAGAGGAACTGTTGCAGAGATCTCGCCGGCATATTCGACGTTATCGAGATGAAAATAATATGATTTCAGTCAGGATCGGCGCCGGGAACCCCTTCTTTAGCAAGGCCTTCACTCTAAATAGCAGATTAGTGAACCTCTGTGTTCAGGAAGGAGCTGAGTTCATGATTTTGTGGTAGCATTTCTACATGCAGTCTGATATGTTTATGAAGGACGGACAACAGCTAAATGAAGTGGGAGCTGTGTATTTTGGTAGGCACCTTAGTGAAGCTAAACGTGCGTCTTGATAAGAACACGCAGCCCGTTTGGAGCAAACCCAACCCCTACCGTAAATACCTTTCCAAATGGGTCTCAGTTTCGTTTAAAAATGTCCTATGTTCACGATCGGAATATATGAAATAGAATCTTAGTGAAAACAGCGTTAGAAGGAAAATATGATATGATCGCTATTTTCGAATCTTGAGTATATATCAGCAGTAGAGATTTACTCGCCGAATTTTCAATTTTAGGATAAGACTCTCATCAATAAGGATAGAGGAAAGAGTGCAGGTGACCTGCTCTTTCTTAAAGGTTATCTAAATCCCGTAGAAAAAATAGTTATATTAGTTAAGAATGTCGATTTCATTTTATAGAAAATAAAGATAAACTGCGTGAAAAAGTAACCGTAGGACTATAGGTTGATGAAAGATTTCGTGATCAGATAACAGACATTTGCAATGAACAAGATTGGACCATAGTCGGAGATTTTACCATACAGGTATTCAAGTGGAGGAGAATCCCTTCCCAGTGGCTCCGGGCGAGGATACTAAATTTGCTTGACAGTGTCCTAATTTAATTCGTCGAGAAACCTGCTTACAACGAGAATATATTAATCCTAAGTATAAACGAAGATCTCATTAATAAGACTAAAGTTAGAGGAAAGTTTGGTACACGTGATCACCAACAAATAATTTCTAAAGTCGCTTTTAACATTGCGTTTACTGTTGGTCAACATGAGAGTCTCCATGAAATACCCGATTTTAGAACGTCCAATTTATTTATGGTTTACGCATTGCTCTTGACAGGCAAACCTGGAATGATATATTCAATGAAAATGACATGATCATATCTTATATAAACTTCAGAAAGACCTTCAAAGCAGGTGAGGGGAACATATGTACCAGTGCCTAGTTGACGACGGTATATATCCAAAGCGAAAACAAGGTGGTGGTGGAACGGTGAAATATAAAAGTGCCGGTTGTCTACGAAAGTAACTCATAAGAAACTCAGAGAATCCAATAACTAACATGATAAAGTAAGTTATCTAAATTTGCGTTGAGAAAGTAAGAGAGTTATACGATGAAGAAAACGTCAATACGAAACATATATTGCTGAAAAGGGCAAAAGAAACCCTCAGGAGTCTGTAAATTATGTGAGAAGCAAGTCATTTACGGGAAACGAAGCCATAGCAAAAATGATAAATGACTTTTGTATCTGTGTTTACGATTGAAGACACAACCCATGTCCCGAATCCAGTTTCACTGATAAGAATGGGGAACGTTCTTCAACAAATCAACATAAAGCAGAAGACATGCTTTCATCATTAAACTAAATAGAAATACATAATAGGGAAGGCCTTAATCATTTTTATTCGAGAACAATGATAAAGGCGAAAAATCACGTAGTTAAGCCCTTGACGGCCCTTTTCGATAAGTCACCTGCTTCAGGTAAAGTTACAGATGAATGGATATTTACCAATGTAACACTGATATTCCAAAAAGGTGATACGTCACTCATCGAAAATTATCGTCCTATTAGCTTAACGTCTGTAGTTGGAAAACTTCTGGAAACCATCATTGGAGACAGCATTGTAGAACATATAGAGAATCTACATCTGATAAACGATTCTCAAGTATGGTTATCGACGATATCGATCATGTCTGACAAATCTGCTTGATTTCTTTTATGATGTAATCAACATGTATGACGAAAGTAAAGCAGTTGACGATATATATCTAGAATTTCAAAAAGCTTTCTACAAAGTTTCGCTTCGATGATCATAATAAGAATATTGTCACATGGCATTGATGTGGTTGTACTTCGGTGGATAAGAAAATGGTTAACTGACCATAAACAAAGAAGTGATTAATGGTCAAGCCTTAGAATGGTTAGACCTAAGAAGTGGGGTGCCACGAGGATCAGTCGTGGGACCGGTTTTCTTTTCTATATATATTTATAATATTGATAATGTGCTGTTTGGCATGATATCTAAATTCGTTGGTGATACAAAGCTGAAAAATGAATCTACAAGTGAGCTTGAACGTCTACAACTTAAAACTGACGTAGACAAGCTGCAAAAGGTAAATGAGGAAAACGACTTGGGTGTGAAATCTCTGGTGACCTAAAACCAAGTCAGCAGTGCACAGAAGCAGTGAAAAAAGCAAACAAAATTCTTGGTTTCATAGATGGATCTTTCGAATTTATGTCCAAGAAATCATCCCTATTCTGTACAATTTATTGTTTCGTCCGCATCTTGAATACTGTTTTCAGTTTGGGTCATTTTACCTGGAAAACAGACGGACAGAATGGAGAGAGTATAGATAGTGTCGAGCTACTAAGATGGCTTCCGGACTGAGAAACAAATGTTTCGAGAACAGACGAAACGACTGGAATCTATTTAGTTTAGAAGAAAGAAGGTTATGAGGTGATCTAATTGAAGTATTTAAAATGATCAGAGGCTTTGATAATCTTGGTCTATCAAGTTACTTGATTCGTCTGATTATAGTCGTGGTACTGAACACAAATTCGTGAGCAAAGGAATTACCTTGAATGAGAAAATGCACATTTTCTTCAACAGGATTGTTAACATGGAATGATTTGCCAATTAGAGTGGTGGAAAGCAGCACTATATATATGTTTAGAAATAGACTTGATGAATACTTCGCTTCAAATTTACAATTTCACTATTTGCGCCTCCAGAGTCAAAATGAAAATTTGCAGGTTATCTGCATGCCCTTTAACTATTACCACACTATTCTGTGAGTTTCAGATATCTTCCAGCATCACAAATAGCCTCGAGAAAACCAATGGTCTGTTGCTGCTTGTATTTTTTCTTTTTTATTCCTGTATCTTTACAGATTGTGAGAGGGACCCGTAAAGGAAATATGTCTTGAATGTAACATTTCACTATGGCCAATAGAGGAGTAAGACAGCACTGGGCATGGGAAGATCTGAAAATTCAAATCGATTGATCATGAATGTTGCCAAAGTCAATGAACTAAAATATGGATAAATTGTTCATGTAAGGAATATCCAGCTAAGTGAGAGTATGAATAGCTGACGTAAAGTGAGTAAAAAGATTTTACATAAAAGAGTTTCCGGACAATGCAACATGGAGTGAAAAAGAAAATACATTTGGTCTTACAGTTACCCACTGCTGGCTCTTTTGTCAGTCAACCAGCTTCATTTTCTTTCCTGTACTGATGGCATTTTGAGAAAATATGTTCATTTGTAAGAGAGAGAGAGAGAAAGAGAGACACACACATACAAACGTATGCCATTAATTTTTTTTTATTAGTTTTTTGTTATTTTCATTTAGCTGTAAGTTCCATATAATTAGTTGCATCACATAGAATGTTCCCACAGGCTCACTGTTCTCACGGGCCACTGTTAATCAGGATGTTTGAACACGTAAGAGCTGATCTGTTGTTTGAACATCTAAGGGTTAATCTGCTGTTTAAACACGTAAGAGCTGATCTGTTTTTTGAGCACGTAAGATATAATCTGTTGTTTGAACATGTAAGAGTTGATCTGTTTCTTGAACACGTAAGAAATAATCTGTTGTTTGAACATATAAGAGCTGATCTGTTGTTTGAACACGTAGAGACTGAACTATTGTTTGAACACGTAAGAGTTGATCTGTTGTTTGAACATGTAAAAGCTAATCTGCTGTTTTAACACGTAGGAGCTAATCTGTTGTTTGAACATATAAAAGCTAATCTGTTGTTTGAACATGCAAGAGCTAATCTGCTGTTTGAACACATAAAAGCTGATTTGTTGTTTGAACACGTAAGAGCTGATCTATTGTTTGAACATGTACGAGGTAATCTGTTGTTTGAACACATAATGAAATAATATGTTGTTTGAACATGTAAGAGATAATCTTTTGTTTGAACACGTAAGAGTTGATCTGTTATCTGAACACGTAAGAGCTGATCTGTTATTTGAACACGTAAGAGCTGATCTGTTATTTGAACATGTAAGAGATAATCTGTTGTTTGAATACGTAGGAGCTAATCTCTTGTTTGAACACGTAAGAGCTGATCTGTTGTTTGGACATGTAAGATAATCTGTTGTTTGAACACGTAAGAACTGATTTGCTGTTTGAACACGTAAGAGATAATCTGCTGTTTGAACATGTAAGAGCTAATCTGTTGTTTGAACATGTAAGAGCTAATCTGTTGCTTGAACACTTGAGAGATAATCTGTTGTTTGAACATGTAAGAGCTGATCGGTTGTTTGAACATGCAAGAGATAATCTGTTATTTGAACACGTAAGAGCTAATCTCTTATTTGAACACGTAAGAGCTGATCTGTTGTATGGACATGTAAGCGATAATTTGTTGTTTGAACAAGTAAGAACTGATCTGCTGTTTGAACAAGTAAGAGATAATCTGTAGTTTGAACACGTAAGAGATAATCTGTTGTTTGAACATGTAAGAGATAATCTGTTGTTTGAACATGTAAGAGATAATCTGTTGTTTGAACACTTGAGAACTGTTCTGTTGTTTGAACATGTAAGAGGTGATCTGTTGTTTGAACATGTAAGAGCTGACTTGTTGAATGGTTGTTGACGGGCTGTAACATAACCGGTGGAGAGTGTTAGCGGAGTATGACACACTGGCCAGCCTCGTCATACCATTCACTAGTGTGTGTCTTAGTGTGTTGTAAGGCCATAGGTCCAGAGTACTATAAATGTACGTACCCAATTTTCTTTTTTTTTTTTAAATAAAACTGCCAAGGTCACCTGATCTTCATTAAGTACCACGGAACGTAGGTCTAACTCAACTGACAAGATCTCCATCTTACTAACTCAGCCTCATAAATGGTGGCAGCCTTACACATGGAGTTAGAACTTGTAGTATTGGCTGTACTAGGCAAACAGAAGTCATAAACCAAGACAAGAAGAATCCGACCAGCTATTCTTCGGAACCTGTTATCAAAGGTCATGCATACCCACAGCAAAGCAAGGCAAGAGTTTCATGATTATTAATCTTTTAAGACTAAGGTATTCTTGCAAAGATTAGGGAGATACTTGACAGTGAAATAAAGAACAAGTTACCTGAGACCAAAAGGCTGGTAAAATCTGTGGGAATGATTAAGCAACATGTTGAGAAGCTATTACAGTAGGAAATTAAGGGAGTAATGAGGGTGTCATCAGATGAGACAGAAGCTCAGGGGATAAGGGAATATTGTCAATGATAATGAATACAGATTCTCATCAACTGAAGGGATTCTTAAGTTATACAACCAGAGGAGAGAAGGTAGAACGATTGATGAGCGGAAAAAAGGAATCTCAGAAGCATGTATTCCAGATGTCCTGGAGGTCGCTGAAGAAGATTTGTCCTTAGTGCAGAGTAGAGAAACTACTGAAAATTGTGCTCAGGGCAGGGGAGTGGCAGCAGTCTTTGGTGCTGTTCAACAGACGCAAAGTAAGATGACATGCTGTGGAACAGATCTGGGGACATTGTAGCAGAGATACATAAGAAAGAGTATTATGCACTGTTCGAGACAGAACCTTATGACCAGATGACAAGTTTTGAGAAGTGCAGTGCATACAGGATCTGTGGTTGTTAGAAAAAATACAAAGTCAGAGACACAGGCGTTGAGTAACCAACCTTGATGAACTTGACCGTAAAGTGGGTGGCACCAAATTTAGAAAGATTGTTAAGCCAGGAGGTTGATAGACGTAAATCATTCATTACCTTTTGATGGGCATAAGATCCTTACACCATGGAATGAAGAAAAGAAAAAATGTTGTTTATTAAAGGGTTGCAGGAAGCTATAGAACTGAGGGAAGCAATTTCTGTGATAAGGAAAATGAAGAATTGGTGAATATAATCAAGATATAAACAAACGACCTGTTTTGGTTCAGTCTGCCTGGGTGTCATCTAGCCAGGAGGTACTTAGCCAAGCTGAGAAACATGAAAACAAGGAGGAATTTAGTGTCATATTCATGAAACGTAAGAGTCCAAAGGAAGAAAAATAAATGGAACGTCAGAGGGCAAGACCTGGCAGACAACAAATGAGGCAAAAAAGGGGGACCACAGAGAGGCAAGGAAAGTTAAGCAACTGTAATGTCTGACTGAAAGTAATGTATACAGATGCAGGTGGATCAGAAGTAAACGGGAAAGAGCTTGGGGAAAAAGTCCTTGAGATTCTTGGAGTTGTGGAAAAAAAGCTTACTAAAGAGATGAGTTTTTAATGATGCAGAACAAATACACAATGATAGCAATGAAGGATCAGTAAGGATGGCACATAAGATAGTAAAATATGTACTTTTCAGAGATGCTAAAGCACCAATGATGAAAAATTTCAATTATTAAAAGATAAGCTGAGGAAACGTGGATTCTTTTGGTGATAAAGTGTCATGGAGACACGTTTTAAGAATGTATACACGAAAATACCCTAATTCCGCACATTAATGAAATCATTATGATCAGAAAGACTAACTTAGCATCGCCCTAGATCTTATCTTCACATATTTTATCTTTGATAATGGGAATATCATACATGATAAACCATTTGAAGCAAGTCATCTTGTACTACTTAACTGAGTGAGTGGTAGAGAAAATGGGAAAAGAACAGGGATGAAACAAGGTCAATGTAGAACATAGAACCGTCGAAACTGAACACAATTTCACAGTTTCTACGGTAACATACATTGGGAAATAGAATTGACTTGCCAGGAATCAGGGAATTATGGCGAATGGATTTATGATGATTTCAGTGAAATAGTAGGAACATAGGTACCTCTAAGATCAAATATACAGGAAAACTGAGAAATACGGAAGGTATACGAAGGCAAGAAACGAGTATAACAGAATAAGAAGAAGTAAGAAATGGAAAGCAGATTGTGGAAAGCAGGAAAGAACACAAAACTTTTGCATAATTTCATCAAGAATAAATTGTCATTTGAAGAACAGCGACGCACACTATGCTGTATAGAGAAGAGAGTTGAGGAAGATGATATAAAGACATAGGAGGAAGTAAATGACAAAGTCAAAAGTATTTTCGCAGTGGGAGACACTATAAAGGAAGAGTAGGAACATAAGTACCTTTGGCCTCAAATACAGGAGGATGACTATGAAAGAAGTCGGATACAAGAGGGTAAGAAACGATATTAACAAATTAAGGAGGAAAAAAGAAACTTTGGATAGATTTTTATAGATATGGCAAGAGAACATCCAATACTTTTGCATAAATTCATATGAACAGCAGCCCAGCTGATTAAGGGATTTAGAAGGAAGCACTGTCGAGGATGATGTAATGATATGTGAAGAACGAAATGACAATTTCAAAAGTGCTTTCTCAGTAAAAGGCATAATAGCCCTATATCAGTTGGAATGGGGATGGAATAAGAATAATGTTGATAAAATACTAAAGGTCTTGACCCATGGAAGGATCATTGTTCCAGTGAAAATTAATTCATTCGACTGGGTTCTCAAGTCCACGCGGGCCCCTCTACCTTCTCTTCTTGTTCAGACGTCGCCTAGGGTGGGTATTTCACTTTCTGCTCCTATTTCTTTCTTGTGTTTTGTGGTGTTTGGGTCCAGTAGACCCATAGATAGTGATGATATGGTGGATAGATAATCTATAGAAAAATAAAGGGCTATAAACCATGGTAAAACAAGGAAGCTCTCTGTCTGTCAGGAGAATGGATGCTTCTAATATTAGGTCATTATGATGAATAGTTTTTTGTTATGTTAAGAGTAATAGCTTTTTTCATGTCGTTTTTCATTTCTTTTATTGTCTTTCATAAAACCACTTCCATTTACGTTGTATTTATCTTTATAAACAAAGTAAAGTGAAACTTAAATTTCATGTAAATTCTTTGGTTTTCAGTGAATTGCAATTATAACTATATTTTTTTATTTTCCCCATCGTGTCTGTTGGACTTGAGTGCGGTATAATCGTTCCACTTTATTGATGGTAGAGTTTTAGGGCTAAAAACTACGAGAAATACCGTCGCTGATGTCGTTAGAGAAAGGCATCGTGCCAAAGGGGTCGAATAGGACACATACCATAACATTCTATAAGAGAGAAGGTCAGGAAGTACTGCTGGACTACAGATTGGTCTCCATTACATGTGTAGTCTGTAATGTGCCGGAAAAGATGATCAGAAACCAAATGGACAACTTCCTCCAGAAGAGGAATCATCTATGTAAGATACACTTTGGTGTTAAGGAAAAGGGGCAATGTGCATCGAATATCTTAGATCTTTTGAGAAAATGAACTCTGTTTTCGACCGAAGAGAAAGCTGGGTGAATTGTCTGTATATGGACAGCCAGAAATGATTTGACACATTACCACATGGAAGACTGCGAATAAGAAGCTGGATCACGTGTCTATCAACAAAGATATCATCAGATTCAAGAGAAACAAGAGAAGCGAGTTACAATGAAAGACTACAAGACCGAAATTTCACCATCAAGGAAGAGGGAAGAGTGAAGGGTGATATCGTCACAACCTTTAAGTTTGTAAATCATGATGATGATGCTGATAGTGAACAATGATTCGAAAGATGGAGGGCTAGAATAACCAGATGGCCTAACATAATTAGAAAGGATGCAAGGAACTGATCATATATCATAAGAGTAGTGGAGGAATGGAACAAACTGAATGAGGAAGTAATAGATTTAGTCAGCTTATAGAAGTTTGAAAATCTATGGGATAACTGAAATGGTTCAAGAAATGGGGCCCCTCGAGTGAAAAATCCTTCCTTGTATGATACAAATAAAGTTTACTTAATACACTAAGCCATTACGCCATAAACTTTACCTTCCAGTGAATGTTCTGTTACAAGCATTGTAAATCTTATCAACATGATGTGTCTTGAAACCTTTATGTGCGTCTATTTGTCACATTGTATATATAATCACAACCATCGCATCTGCTGTTGAGGTAATGTGAACATACAAAAGGAAATAAATAATCCTTGTCGAATTTGTAGGTACAAAAATAATGAAAAAAATGGAAAATTGTTTAATTATAATCGTCTTTCGAACTTACAGTTTCCATAAAGATGTTAAGCAGTTGATTTTGGAGGCTGAACGCAATGGCGGCTTAAGTGATCACACAAAAACACCAGCAGACTTACAGTGGCGCCTGCAATAGAATGTAGACAGAAACAACACACCGACATAGATTACATTGATGGTAAAGTCTTTCTTTTTATGATTTTATTTATAATATGACTCGTTGCAATCACCTGAATAAGACATCATCAAGCATCAGAACTTGAGTTGAAAGGCCTTTGTGATAAATGTTGAGGACAGTCAAAGAAACTTCTCTAAAAGCGAATTTATGGTTATCTATTGGGATGAAAAAAATAAGGTTAAGTTGTTGAGAGTCCTTAAACTATACATAATGTTGTAGAGAAAGTGTTACAAAGAAATCAAATGTCTATCTTTAAGGAATATAGAAATCCATTATGGCCACAAGGATTTACGTCACACAGTTATAGTATGGGATGTGCAGAGCACACGGGATGCCAACAGTATAGCTGACCTGTGAGGAGGATTAGGACAGGACCGGTGAAGGACTCTAGGTTCAGCGGCTGGATGCCTTCCCTGCGGTCTAGCCTCGGGTGACGGAGACAGTGGGAGGAGTTGGCCACCTGCTTCCCTATCCACTTATGCCACAGTCCAGACTCCAGTAGTATCCGCACCCTCCAGAAGAAGAGAATAATATTTGTAGATATATTTACATAAAAGCTTAATGGGCTTATGGACCACTGGTTGGTTTTAGCATTACATTAGTTTACATGAGGAAGACAGACAACAGGAGGCCTGATTGGCTCACGACTGGGCTGTCTAGTAAAAGAAAAAAAAGAAGAAAGGAAAAACGATTATAACTTGGCAAGAAAATATAACTCCCCGCTGCTTCACATTATCCTTCTACCGTCCCTGTTACCGCTGTCGTTTATACAATTCATTTCTGCTGTTTATCCCAAAGTGTACTTTAATTCTTGATATTTGTCTACAAGACTTTTGAAGGTATCAAAACCCAGTTCAACCGATCTTTCTTGTCCGGATTTTGCTAACTCGACGATTAGGTGTTTATTCTCAGATTCTACCAACATTTCTGAGATTACAAAATGTTAGATTTTTCAGTAACTGCATAGGATATAAATTCATGGCGTTTCGTAATGATGCTCCGGACCGGTGGCTAAGTTTAGTTCAGTAACTTATACATTGTTGGGTTCCGCCATCAGACTCAAGTTGAAGATCATCCCCCAGCATGCGACCCACAGCAGTCGGCTAACACTCAGGTACCTAATGACTGCTAGGTGCGCAGGGAATACGGGAGTTAGCAGATATGTTGATCACACTAGTCTGTGATGGTAGCTTTGAAGGTGAAATCGCATTTCAGTGGTTCATATAATTTAATTTACTATGTATAGAAAAATTACATGTTAGAAAAGTCACATAAAATGCTACCGTTCTTATCTTGCCTTTTAGCCTGCTTCTACAATGTTTCACATGTTTGGTTTTTGAACACTGACTATGAATGTCTAGTGGACCTTCTCAACCATGTGAATTGTTGGTGCTGTGGACTGTGATTGCTATTTGTTCAATAGTGACCACCGCCATGAATGCAAACATCAAATACGATCGCACTGCCCCTCCGCTCCTTTCAACTGTCAACAATCTAAAACTGCTGGAGGAGGTGTACATGAACAGTGATAATGCACATGAAAGAACATCTAGAAATTACTGAAATCGTAGACGAGGTAGACGTGGTGGGATCCGGGCGCGCCTGAGGAGGAGGGGCACACGAACACCGCTACCCACCGTAAGTTTCGGTAATATATGGTTTATTCGACACAAGTTTAATGATGATCTATCTGCAAATTGCAAATATCTACGTGAATACGGGGATAGTGCAGTAATTGTTCTTACGGAAACCTTGCTACAAGACCAGGATGCTGATAGCACAGTGAACATAGACGGATTTACGCAGCAAAGATCAGAGCGAGGATGTGGAGTGGCTGTTTGTACAAAGGACAAATGATGTAAACAGGTAGCATTTAAAGAAACTTACCGTCATAAAGATATTACTTTCCTGGTGATATCGTGTCGGCCCTCTTACCTTCCCCGGGAATTTGGCAAGGTTATCTTTATCATTGTATACATCCCCAGGGATGCATTATTTTCCCCGCTTTGTTCAGTTTGTATACTGATGACTGTAGAAGAGTTTATAGCAGTACTATTTTGAAATATGCTGATGATGCAGTAATCAAAGGGAAAAATGTGATTGATAATTGTTCCGTTAGCTGCTTTGTTGAGTGGTGTAGAACAGATTATCTGCACTTGAATGCAAAGAAAACTAAAGAGATGATAACAGATTTTAGGACAAAAAACTACATGTACCAGACTTAATTACAACTGAAGATGAGAATATAGAAAGTGTGAGTCAGTACAAGTATCTAGGCTTTATCATAGATGACCAGTTAAAAGGTGATGCAAATACTGATATGGTGTATACGAAATGTAATCAAAGATTGTATTTTGTACGTATCTTAAATAGTCTACATATAGACAACGTAATAATTAATCTTTCTCATAGGACAATTATAGAACCAGTTCTATGTTTTTTCATTGCCGCCTGGTATGGCAAGCTAAACAGTAAAGATAAGAATAAACTTCAGAAAATGATTAAGAAAGTTGGGAAATAGTGTGCAAACACTTAAACATTAGATCTGTTGCATCAGGAGTGTGCAGTGAAGCAGTTGGAGATCATGCAAGATACAACCCATCATCCTCTACAACAATACTTGTATTATTAAGGTCAGGAAGAAGACTGTCTCGGTCTATACAGCACAACGATTGATTCAGGAAATCATTTGCACCAAAAAGCATTCAATTACTTGTGACTGAGCAGTCATCTTCCTATTAGGGGCGATCATGGTCAAACGGTTAACGTTCCCAACTACCATGCAGTAGGTCCCTGGATCGAATTCATGCTGTTGTAGGACATAATGTGTTTTGTGAGAGTCTGTGTTCATGTTCATTATATTTGTGTTCATATACCACCGCGTTTGATGGTAAAGCTCTGTAAAATGGCAGCAACTGTTAAGGTGAAGTTGATGGGATTTCAACGGTCTAGACCCCGTTGTTCATGGATGTGAGACGAAGAATATTCGATTACCTATAATCTAAGAGTCATTTCCCTATTACAGATGATCATAGCCGAACAGTTAGTGTTAACAACTGTCATGTAAAAGGTCTCTGGCACGAATCCTTGCTGCTGGGGGGCATTATGTGTTCCATGAAAGTGCGCGTTCGTCGGCACCATATTCGTGTTCATATACCTCATCTTTTGATAGTAAAGTTCTGCAAAATGCTAACTATTAGTAATGTTAGCCTGTAATGGGACTTGATCGGTGTAGACCCTGTTGTTCATGGGTATGACACGAAGGGCATTCGATTACTTGTAATCGAAGTCATCTTCCTACTGGGGATGATCATAGCCGAGCAGCTAGCCATTCCTCGTCTGTTTCCGAGCCCTACCTCGCTGACGCAGGAAACGGCGATCAAGTATAATAGTAATCGAATAATGATAATAATAATAATGACAATGATAATGATAATGATGATAATAATGATAATAATAGTAATAACAATAATAATAATAATAATAATAATAATAATAATAATAATAATAATAATAATAATAATAATAATAATAATA
>JAUUDZ010409954.1:0-15241 GCA_032361705.1 Panulirus versicolor | reverse complement strand
CAAAGATACACTAGAATGTTAAAACAAAAGCACAACACACTAAAAAATGGAAACAAAACAGCTTTAATGGAACTAATAAGTAGAAAGGATCTAAATAGAGCCATTGCGAAATCAAAGAATACATCCCCAGACGAGAATGAGATGATCCATTTTGCAGTCAATACTCCCTAACAGATATAAAAGGTAAATCTAGGTGGGACAGAATATACGCAAGTCAGCAATAAGTCTAGTGTGTTATTTATGTAAAACACTGTGAGGATACTTTTAATCAGACTGCTGATTAAGCTGGGTGAGTTTCATTATGAATGACTTCATAGAGATAAGTAGAACACACACTGCCAGTGCTAATTTCTGGTAAATCATGCAGATAAATCTTCAGTTTTTAATGACAAGCATTCAATATAGCTAGAAGCATGGTAATCTTGAAAGTGTTAGCGAAGAAGGAAGTGGGAAGACATTTCCAAAGATGGATAAAGGATAATTCAATAGATCAGCTAGGGAGTGACTCAGGAAAGTATGATGTTACAGTAGGACCCTAAAGGAAGGCATAAATCAGTCCAGTTCTTTTTAATGTTATTAAGGATGTGAGCAAATGCAATCTTTCTTGGTCTGTTCCTAGCTCTAGCTCTACCTCACTGATGCAGAAAATAAAGATCAAGAATGGAAAAAAAATCATATCTGCAGAGAAGCCACTGCCTGCTACCAGACAAGTAATTATGCTGATAGTACCATTATCAAAGGGAGATCTCTCTGTGATGTTCAGTAACCAATGGAAGGTTATGGCTATGATATGTAAGAAGAAAGCGGGAATGACAATGCCCAAAGAAAAGGTTACAGCCATGTTTAGAAGTTACCTGGAAAAATCTTAAAGACTGGCGATTAGGGAACTGAGAGGTTAAGGGAATTTAGTTATTTTAAGTAAAATGTTTGACGATGGAAGAAAAATGGTTATCTTAAAGAGGAAGCAGTTAAGAGATGCAATGTTTACTAAGTCTGACACAAAACTACTATTGTATCCATTAGACTTATGAAGGATCTACATACTGTACTGAGTAAATTATTTGTTGGTTATGCATCTCCAGGGCTTGCTAGTTACAAAAATGGGAAAATTAGAGAGAAGCTAAAGGTATTAGAGTATCATGATAATCTTTAATGCACCAATGAGGATAAACTACTAATAACTTTAGAGACAGAGGCTAAAGTTGGGACACAGAGAATGGTTCAGCAAACGAATGTATCATTAGGATGTGAAATACTTAGAGGTAAAGGTTTATGAATTAGTCAATGAGCCTGAAACAGGAAGATCAAAGGTAAAATGGATAAGTCTGTTGTATCACTTAAGAAACTGTCCTTTTGAAGGAAAGAGAACCAAAAATAATTGCTTAAGAAAGTACTATGAGTGATCAGTATACTGGTTATGTACTATCCAGCCAACAACCGCACTAAACACATTAGTTCATGTTATCAAAATTGACCCATATTCAAAGAGTCAACCAAATGTTGATATTCTATATCTGTTACCTTCCAAGATATATCTATCATCAAATAATCACATCAAGTTAACATACAACTAAATTCATACCAGGACAGAAACCTAAGAAACTTTAAACAATTATACATACAAAACTAAGCTATCAATCAACAGAACATACCCAGTGTTCATACATGATCAAAAAGCTTAATTTGGTCATAAAAGTCCATCATGCATCTTCCAACCCAAACCTACAACACCAGACCATGACAGCCCAGATGCAGCATCACCTGATCCTAATCACACTAATACCCCTCCCCACCTTCTGCTCCAAGCAGCCCCTTCTCCATCCTCCCTTTCTTGGCAAGCCATGACCAATCATCTTGCCTAGCCAATATGTAAACCCTAACATGAGGTCTTTTAATACCATGCAGCTTAACTCAATGCCGTGAATCCGACCTTTTGTGCCTTCCTGCCCCATTCAATGCGCAGCTGGACGGAAAGGACATGATACTGAATAGTCCATTTAGGCTAAGTACTGTCCACTGACATCAGAGAGCCAGCTTCCAACTGTGGGTAATTGGATTAAATTCTAGGAATGGTAATTTCCTTTGGCACTGTGTATGGGGCACTTGCAGGGTAATGTGGCCTGAATCCAGCTAGTTTTCAAGGACACAAATGGCACACAAACAGTTAATCTGAGCAGTGAAGTTAGGCAGGACTGCCAGAATAAACTACACAAATAACCAACAGCTGAGATCAAGAAATATACAATGAGTCCCATCTCCCTCTGCATTTGGGTATGGTTAACATTAAGAAAGTCAAACCTAAACCAGGTTACCTACCACTTGGCTGAAGTTTATAAAATACAAAAAAATTCAACCAAACCCAGGATACCTACCACTTATCTAAGTTAATATACAGTCACATTTGCCATGACCAGTCAACTCCTGGCAGATGGTAACCAGTGAAACAAGCTACATAAGCCTGACTGCCTAACATTTGATTGAAGTTAAAAACAAACTTTCCACATTTTCCCCAAACTAGATGCAGAAAAAAGTATACTTGCCCCTAACAAGCTAAAACTTGGTCGAGGTCAACAAATCATAATTCAGTTGCCTAATTACCCAACAAGTAACTCATTCCTGACTAATCAAACATACCCCCTAACTACCCGACACTAAAATAAGGGAAGGAAAAGGCAGTCAGTGTCTCTCGCCACAATAACTCTAATACACTATTAAAACAACAAACATCCCAAGACTCACCCTAACAGCCTAAAATTTTACATGGTTAAAGATCATATACTCCATTCATACCTTTCTTTCACAAACCAACATTTAGTTGGAAGCAACAGACAACTGCCAAACCACTTATCTTCTCAACAATGGCTTCGAACAATGGGCTACAAAGCACCAATCACACTTGATTCTTGTTATCCAAAACAAAGCAGTGAACAAATAACAGCTCACACTTGATCAGGTCTTCTCAATACAAAGATGTGGTCCACATACTCATCATCTTCATACTTAATATACTTACTGTGAAAATGATCAAACACAAACAAGAAAACTGGAGTGTACCTCTATTTTATCGTACATCATTTACACAAGTAGCGAAGCTACTGATGAACCTGAATCTATATCATAAATACCTTTGGTTAAAACTCTTACAAGGGACACTACTTTACACTGCCTATATATTTTAGCTCTTTTTTCATCTTAAAAATAGCAACAGGCCTTTGGGTCCTTTCAAAACTTTCTGTGAATGTGGAAGAGATCAGAAACTCAGATTAGAGAAGAGAGATATAAGTAAAATAATTTACAGAGAAATACCTGTAAACTTTTCATGTAATAAGGAGGTGCAAATAAAGTTAGTCTTGAACTGGAATCAAAGTATTCTATAAGCTTATTTCTACACATACCTACGGTACTAGTTCCAACTGAGCTAGTTACTCTCTTCATCTCATATGTTACCAATCCTGGAGAAAAAACACTTCACCTCATTTGAAATAAATTTTCTGCCCACAAGTTTGTATCCATTACCACTACTGAAGCAAACAAATCCAACTTAAGTGGCTTGTTCAATTAAGATTATCAGTCTTTGAAAACTTTAAATATCTTCATCAGATCACTTCTTAAAACCTTCTTTTTCTGAGGTTAATTAAATCTAAGTCAATCAGCTGACTCTAAAGGGAACTGTTTCTCAGTACAGGAATCATCTTGTTAGCTCACCAATGTATTCATTCAGTTCTGTGTTTCTTTTCAAGTACAAAGACCAAAACTGAGGACAACATTCAAGGTGGGGACTCATCAATAAATGATTAATAACAAGTATAATTATTTTTCATACATGATCACCGTTTCTTGCATTAGCGAGGCAGCACAAGGAACTGAAGAAAGGCTACATTCACTTACATCCATTCTCTAGCTGTAATGTGTAATGCATGAAAACCACAGCTCCCTATCCATGACTAAGCCCCACACAACTTTCCATGGTTTATCCTGGACACTTCACATACCTGGTTCAGTCTATTGCCAGCACATCAACCCTTGCACACCATACACATTCCAATTCACTTCATCCTGATTACACCTTTCATCATCCTGCATGTTCAGGCTCCATCACTCAAAATCTTCTCTCTCCATCCTTCCATCTCCAATTTAGTCTTCCTCTTCTCCACTTCTGATACATCTATCCTCTTTGTTAACCACTCCTAAGCCATTCTCTCCATATGTACATGAGGGAAGTGATCTGCATTGTGTCAATTTACAAGACCTATATGGACGCCCAAGTTGGTCTCAAGCATGGTTGAAGAAATTCAACCATAGCAAATGCAAAGTAGTAAGGATGAAACAAAGGAAAAGAAAACCTTAATATGATCATCAACTAGCACAAAGCAAGCTGTATGCGAGAGGGACTTGTGAAAAGACATCATCCTCAACCTGTTGCCAGAGTCCCATATTGGTAGGACAGCTAAGGAGACAAACCGTGTACTGACAAATATCCAAACAGCTTTCAAGTACATAGATAAAGAAATATCTTACAAGCTATTAATTTCTTACATACCACCAAAATTAGAATATACTTCTTAGCTTTAATCACCACATCTCAAGAAGCACAAAGAATTCATAGAGAAGGTCAAGAGGAAGGCTACAAAAATGGTACCAGACTTCAGAGAGCTAAGCTACAGAGAAAAACTTGAAGCTTAAAATATACCTCTCTTGGAAGAGAGAAATCTAAGGGGTAACCTAATCATTACTTTTAAGTTGTAATGGACTATCTATATTCCTACTTCGTGTAAGATTGTTCGGCGTTTCCTCTTCTGGAAGTTTTTTATATTTCTGTACCCATATTTTGTATTTAGGTTGTATAGCTCATACTACCCGACATGATATTGTTAGTTTGTATCACTTATTGTGTTTTCCCTAGCTTTTTATGTTCTATGTATTGTGGTTTGTGTCATATATACATGAATTTTGCATTTTACATTCTAAATCAAAATTTTGACACAACAACATTTAGTTTCATTCTGTGGTTAGGTTAGTTTAGGTTATGAGTTCTCTCTGGCTACAACATTCAGTTTTATACTAAGAAAAGGTTAGTTTAAGTCAAGTGTTAGGTTACATCAACAATATGTTACAACTTTACAGCTCTGTATATTTGATCATTCAATATCTAACATGCCAAGCAGTTTAATGTATATAATGGTCTACAATGTACTCCAATTATGGCTCTATAGATAAAATGTGCTATGGTTGCACAAAACTGCTTCCCTTATGAAATTTATCAAAGATATTTTTGAAACTACTTCCATCATAATTTACTTAGGAGTACATAGATGGACATGCAATAATAGAAGCATTTGGATGATACATTTTTAGCTCACTTCTCTGGCTGTTCCAAGGTACAGTTGCCAAGCCTTAAGCTATTTCTGTTACCCTTCCTGCTCCAAGTCTAGACTCTGTTTCAGAAGACACACTATCATCAACATTTACAATTTTTTCATTGCCCTTACAAGTATACTAAGCTTGTGAAACTCATAGCTATAAAACATTAATGCATCCTAAAAAAGGCAGCCTAATACAGTAACTATATTTGTAAACATGCTACAAAAATGTCATACGCATTTCATCCTTTACCAAATGATCCTGCTTTAACTATTCCACAGCCACATTACTTGCTGTAAATACACAATATAACCATTTCTGTTATAACTGAAAGGGTTGTATATAAGATTAATATGAATAAAGTATGATTTTTTTTTAATGTTGGAGGCTCCAATCATAGACAAAAATACATATCAAGGCTGGGCTTTAGCATAAATATTAAGAGGTTACTGAATGGGAAAAATGATAGACATGGAAAAGTATTTACAAATTCTGGAAGTGCCAGGTCACAGTTACGGAGAAATGTCCTTCTGGATATTCTGAACACAATTATCAAACTTTATATTTATAATGTATGCAAATTAACAATGTAAATGAAGCAAGACCCCAATACAGATGCATTACACTGTATTTTTCCAATGTGAATAATAAAATTCCCAAAACTTTCAAGAAAGGATCTTAACACAAGAACTGGGTCTTTCTGCCACACATGACAAATCTAAAAGGTGTCATGATATGACCACACTTTACTGAAAAAAAATCCAGAAGTGGAAAGATAAGACCACATCAATATTCTCCTTTCTGCTTGTGGTAAAAGCATTAAAACTTTTCCTCATAAGATCTTTACAGCTGTCTGTTATCTTCAACACCTTTTCATTCTCATTAGTTTATGAACTGCCAGCTCATCAAGAGTCCTTTCCATTTGTCAGATAACTGTCCTCAAGATAAATATTCATATGCCAATATAAACTCTGAAAAAATACTTAAAATATTAAGACCAACTGGATATCCATTGAGATAATTCTAGTTATAGCACATCACAAGTTGATCAAAGTTACACCATTCCAGTGCAGTATGACATCTGGTTCTGAGGCCTTTGAGTTACAAACTCATTGCTTCATCAGTGAATTACCCAACAACACTCTCTTAGTGTGAAATTACATGGAATCTTATAATACCATGATTCAGTAACATAAAACATATGCCCTATGGATTAACAGACTAATGAGCATTTACTCTTATGCTGACAGTTCTTTCAGGAGCACTACAATATAAAATGAGAGCTCCAGTTAACATTCATTAGATTCCTTAAAAGTTGTACTGACACTTCCTTGTTGATTAAAGGTTTTTCTCACAAAGCGTTCTTGAAAAATAACAAATTTGAAAAAAGTTCTTAGGTGATTTGAGGGTTTGCCACAAAGCTGGTTACCCTAAGGTCTCATATCAAAGGCACTGAAGGAGGCTGTGACAATGGATTACTAGATAAATGAGCAATAAAACCATAGCAATCCCACTAGTCTAATTTGAAAACTTATATGGTTCTGAGTTTCTACACAAAGAATTAACATACTGCATTTACACTGCTTAGACATACTTCTGTTTGCTATATTTAATTTGGTCTTGGTACCCAGTTATACCATATTATGGTAAACTGTACTAAAATTCAGTTTTACTGGACTTAGATCACTTTAAAAAGCTGGACTCAATTTTGAGGAGCAAGCACAGCCTTAAATATGTACATGGTGGTTGTGCAATCTAATTTCATATGAGATCACCAAGATACCATAGGAAAATACTGATGAGAAAATTCTCAATATCATAAGTCTATGAGACACTTGAGAGGGCGTACTTTTCAATGCTGTAACAAAGGGGGGAAAGAGAGAGACAGAGAGTCAGATCACCCACCCCCACCTACAGGAAAGGTCCACTTTTGTCATAACTGTTATAACATATGATCTTATAAATAGTACAATCAAATAATAATAAATACATACACCATATCAATTGCACTGAAACTACAAATTTTTCTCACGGAAATCCCCCCAAACCCATCTGTGGAAGGGCTTAACCACTCTTATCCCCCTCAGCAGAAAATATCATTGTATAAAAAAGGTCCACTTTTATACAATACCCCCTGAGAAGACCTGGCTATGGGTCTATTTGTTTGTTAAATATTCAGCTGTGCCTCTCAGTTCTTTTTTGGAAGTTTCTAAATATCTAAATTCATGGCTACTCTCGGCAATGGCCAAAAAAAAACTACTTTTTCAACAGGTCATCTTAACTAAGTGGTGGGCCAATGGTCCTATTAAAGTGGGACAATGCATACATGTGTATTATTGAAGCTTTGTACACTGCAAACTTTAATATATACTTTCAAAGGTTACCTTTCATTAGACTGCATATCAATGACGGTGATATAATTACAAAAGCAGTAATGCTAGCTAATAAAATTCATCAATCCTATTTTCATTACCTCTTGCCTAACTTACAGATAGGTTACAACCTAAACAAAAACCCTAAATGATACAGAGCCAATTAAATCTCTTCATCTATTCTATTATCACATTTGATAGGTAGAGAGAAGATGGAAGGCAGCCACTGACCAAGGAGGTATATTACAGGTAGTGTAAGGCAGCCACTGACCAGGGAAGTATTTTACTGGTATATTACTCAGTGCCCATCTGGGCACTGAGAGGGTTGGTGATGGCTGCATAGCAAGTAAGCACTTCAGTGGCTGTCAAGTTGCACTCCTCTGACCCAGGTTGCTGTCTATTCTTTCTGATTCAACTCACATGAATTGCTAGCATTTTGTCCACAAACATAAAATCTCTCCTTGTCACACAATACTTGACAACACTTAACTCACACAATTCATTCTTCGTAACCTAAGATTTTCCTATGGTGAGTGCCATGCACTAGCCTTTCTTTTTAGCAAAACAGTACGAGCAAAAGACAGAAGTAGAATGCAGAAATATAAGGTAGGAGCATCAGGTTGAAACATTAGGTAGAAATAGTAGGTAAGAACATTAGGTGAGAGCCTTAGGCAGAAGTAGGTTGGAATATTATGCAACATTAAGTATACACACGAGACAGAAGTAGTTGGTAGGATCATTACATAGGAACCTCTGGAAACACTGCTAGAGTTACCCTCTGCCAATGGCCTCTTAAGCCTCTTAAGGGTGAGGCACTAAAGGCTAATAAGTGGCACTGGAGTTCATCAGTTATAGAGACTTTTTTCAATGGTCACCCCCTTGAGGGAGCTCCCAGAGATACAGATAGATCAATTGCAATCACAAAAAATTTGGAATGTTAATAAGCATGATAGCTTAATAAAAGCTAGAGTAGGCTGAATCAAAGAAAGCTAGTCAAAAAGCTATTCAACATGTCATGAATTTTACGTCTGAGGGACAGTCAGGTAAAATGCTGCTGGTCCTAAAATCAGTAAATTGAAATTATTCCATAACCAATTCCAATCTGAATCAGAGGGTAAATAATTCTGACATTCATTCATCTGACAGCTAAAATATAATGATCATAACAGCACAAAGAGGAAAAATTATGTAGTTACTTCTGTGTAGTGATCATAAAGGAAAAGTTTGTAAAGTCAATAAACCTTGATCATTTTCAGTCTTGAACTACCTTAACATGATTATTGGAACCAAATTTCAGTAAAAACAAAAAATCCACTACAACAATCATCATCTTAATGAAAAGGAATATGCGTCATATTCCAGTGAGAGACATTAATAAAATATCCTAGAATTTTAAATCTCCAAACAAAGGAGACAAGCTTCTGAATGTAGGGGAAACTGCAAAGTAATAAAAGTGGGCAGTTAAAAATACTAACTACATAAACCTTGCATGTATTGGTACAGTATTGGGTAATAATGAGTAACATAACGGCCATGACAAACTTACATGATAACTTATGGGGCAAAAATACCTAGAGAGGGAGGGTAATGCACCCCCTAATATCAAACATATGACCATAATTGGGCATTTTTTTGAGATGGTGTATATGCTGTCGAGCAAATTTGTACAAGAATGAGCTATTTTCTGATTAATGAATTCTAATTTACTGTTAATAACATCTGAAAAGGTGATATGATCTGATGTCTTTCCCAACAGTTATGACCTAGCACATTTTAAAAAACAGGGTTTTCACTTCTCCAGACTTCATAAATACTTTCCTTTGTCTTCTTATTTTCCCATTCATTAACCTTTCTGTATTTCAATTAGGGCCCTACCTTGAAATGGACTTTTGTCTGTGACAGGAACCTCTAACGAAAAAAAAAGGGCAATGACAATATTTGTCAAGCACTGATACTTAACCCCATACCACCCCAGGAAAACAGTTTAGCCTCTGGATTATACTTTTTCTTTGGATATATAAAGCGACATGAGCTCTATCAGACACATTTATAAATTCTCCAATGCCAAATACAATCACTCAAGTTTTATTCCATTACAGGCACTACCAGTTAAAAATTTGGTGACTAACAACTATGACTGACATACAGGTATTTCAAAACAGGGAAAATTTACAAATAAAAAATCGCAATTGTCTCACCTTAGGTAAGAAAAGTTTAGGTTCATTTTGAGGTTATGAGAGTAAAAGATGAGAAAATACTTGGCTTTGCAGCCTTAACGGTTGCTTAAATCGCTCTACACCATAACACACCCAAATCTAATAACATAAGCAATGAGTTGGCATACAATTCATAAAAGTTTTACATTTCATAGTTAATTGTGTTGCTTCATAATTACCTCCTTAGAGCTTCCACCCCAGAATTCCTGATTTTCATAAGGAATATTGTACCAACATGCTAAAACCTGTCAAACAATGAGTTCATAAGGAATGCACTGAATAACCATGATGACTGGTTAAAAAAAGGGGCATCAAAGCTTTTAATCATCACATCTATATACTAGTCAAATCATAGTTATAATAGCTGTTTCAAAATTCATGAACCATGCATCCTTCACACACTAATTTTTAATATTGAATATACAGCCATTGCATGGAATGGAATTTCTATAGACTTGTTTCATGAGTTTCTCAAACAAAGATGATCAATAAGCACAAGCAAAAATGTATGTGCACAAAGAAAATGCTTTATCCTTTATCTAACACTTCTTAGGTTACACAGTATAACCCTATAATGTTCCAAATATTCAGATATCCTCAGTTTAAATCTCCTCTTATTCCCTTAACCATGCTTACTATTACTACTAAGGGAGTTTTAATCTCTTTCATACATCTTTATTACATCAGTGTGGCAACAGTTCCTCCAACAATGGAGTCTCTAAGCCCTAAAAGGACGTCTGTAGCTCAGATTATTATGTGCCATAAACAGGAACACTAATTTCTATGTGAAAGAAAATGTGATGCAGAGTGCCAACTCTAAGGCTTGTTTTCTGGAAGACATGTTTCTGCACTCTGAAATTCCTACAGCTCTGATGTCTAAGATTAATATCTAGTAATTTATGTTTTTTATGACTACCAGTTAGTTTTAAAAAGAATATCATTAATTCATATTCGAATTTTTCCAAAAAAATCATTCTCCTGTTAGCTTGTTTCACTGGAACTTATACAAAAATAAACATGGTGCCTATATAGATTATAAAAATTAACCTTCTATTACAAGTAAGGCACTGCAGCATTAAATAAGAATATAACAGTAAGATGAAACAATAAAAAATACTTTTTTGTTTAGATCATTCTTTCCTTCAATGTTCTCCAGTAAACTGGCAACAGGCTGGAGCTACTCTGTTATGAATTACAACTGTTTAAATAAAATCATCAAGTAAATCACAGTACTTTCATGTGACTATACTATTAAGATGAAACATCCCCTTAAGACAACAAACCAGTTCTTTGTGAAAGCCACACTGATATACAATGCATCAAATCACCTTTGTTCTAGTCTCTCATTCAATGTCAAAAGGCAATGATAAACCAAAGGAATCTTTTTCAGTTTTAAAACCACATTTACATGTGTTTTAGTTAGGTTAGTTTTCATTAGTAATCAACCCAAAGAGTGTAGAGGGAAAATAGATCAAAATAAAGAAAAAGATATAACCTAATCTGGAAGTAAAACCAGTCTCCTTAACTTTAAACACCAAATTCAAGGCAGACACTTTCAATGTGAACTCACTTTTTCAACAATCACATCACATCTTCTGTAAATTAAAATTCAAAATACAGGTACTGATTATCAAACACTGAGTTGTTAAAAATCCACAGGTTCCTTGCTCAGTGCTTCATAAAATGTAATTTCATTTCTGACCAATTCCCATGTCCATAACAGCAGTGTCATCATCCAATGACCCCTAATACCTCACAGAATGGACTCATATCCAAGGTAGCAATCTCGCTACCCCTTCACTCAATGCTTTGGCCACAGGTGATCACGCACTCAAGTCAACTGTGGGAATTTCCTCATCCAATTCTCCAGTACTTTATACAGTAGCATACAAACAACCCCTTCTCCAATGAGGCAGTCACTATTCCCTAAGCCTAGAAATTTGCCTAAAAGTAGAAAAATACTCATAAATTCTTAATGAATGTCTCATTCCATCACTCTTCTTCCTCATCTGGAGGTGGATATACATTCTAATGAGCATTTTGCGGGGGTATAGCTGCCCCGTACCCAACTACTATGCAAAGGACACAAACTTCTACATCAAATATAAGCGTTACCACCTTCAGTACAAATACCTCTCCCAGAAATGTGCACACACTTGTATATCCACTGCAGTAGTCATCAACCCTGTAACTATTTCCAAGCCTAGGGACTGACAAAATTTCCTGTGGTCTGAAAGGTAACGTCATCACCTTTGCTCATTCAAAAAGCAATGTCTCAATTCCCTTACACCATTATCTCACCTAAAGATGGCTAAACAATCCCTTGTCCAGATTGACAGTGCCTAAGGGTGCATACTCACTACTTTATGTCTGTGAAGCAACCCTCCCAGGCCAGTACCTGCCCTGGATGTGGACAAACATTTCACTGTCATAATTTCACCAACCTCTCAATACCTTACCCAGAGGTGGACACTCCCCTTGTCCAGTGTGGCAATGTCACCAACCTCTTAGGCCAGTACCTCATCCAGAGGTGAACTTTCCCCCATGTCCAGTGTGGCAATATCATCAACTTCTCAGACCAGTACCTTATCCAGTGGTGGACTTTCCCCATGCCCAATGTGGTAATGTCACCAACCTCTCAGGCCAGTACCTCATCCAGAGGTGGACTTTCCCCATGCCCAGTGTGGCAATGTCACCAACCTCTCAGACCAGTACCTCATCCACAGGAGGACTTCCCCCATGCCCAGTGTGACAATGTCACCAACCTCTCAGGCCAGTACCTCATCCAGAGGTGGACTTCCCCCATGCCCAGTGTGGCAATGTCACCAACCTCTCAGGCCAGTACCTCATCCTGAGGTGGACTTTCCCCATGCCCAGTGTGGCAATGTCACCAGCCTCAGAGCAGTATTTCACCCACAGGTGGACATTCCCCTGTTCAAAGTACCAATATCACTGTCCCTTCAGGCCAATAACTCACCCACAGGTGGACACCTATGTCCAGTTTGGGAGTATCACCACCACCGCATGCCAGTATCTCACCAGCTGGACATCAATGTCCAGTACAGAAGTGTCGATACCTCTTCATCCTATCAAATCTCTGGAAGACAGACTTACTCCTATGTCCAGTAAGGAAGTGTCACTACCTTCTCAGGCCAGTACTTCACCAGGAGGTGGACAAAGTCGTATTTCCAGGCAGTGTCACTACTTCACACTCGCCTGGTGGACACACTCCTATATCACACACGCATTCCACCAGAAGTGGACATTAATGTCCAGCATGGCTGTCACCAAACCACCCAACACATGTACTCCGCCAGAAGGTGGACACCAATGTCTAGCACAGCTAGTACTTATACAAGTACTCCGTCAGGAAGAGAACTACATCTGCTTCGGCAGTCATAGCCCCTCATGCTAATAACTCGCCAGGCGAACACACTCCAAAGTACGGTGCAGCTGTGTCACCCCCCCTCACACAAGTACCCCGCCAGGAAGTGAATACCTATGTCCAGTATACCAGTCACCGTCCCTTACGATAATACCTCCCCAAGCGGACACGCGCCCATGTCTAGAGGGATAGTGTCACCGACCCCTTAAAACAATATCTCAGCAGGCAGCAAACTCCTATGTCCAGTGCGGCAATGCCACCTCCTCACTCAAGTATCCCACCAAGAGGTGGACCCCTATGTCCAGCGCAGCTGTGTCACCCCCTTAAAAAAGTACCCCAGCAGGAGACGAACGCCTATGTCCAGCGTGGCAGCGCCACCCCCTTACAGAAGTACTCCGGCAGGAGGCGAACACCTATGTCCAGCGCGGCAGTGTCACCCCCCTCCCCCCTCACAAAAGTATCCCACCAGGTGGACACCTATGTCCAGCGCGGCGGTGTCACCGCCCCCTTACGCTTGTACCTCGCCCGGAGGTGGACACATTCACATAATAAGCCCAAGTCCTGGCGCAGGTCACTACCAACATCAAAGAATTTGATATAAAACGATGACAATCTCCTTCATGACAAAAAAGTCATTCAACATTTGTGGCTGATATCTTCCAGTGAGTGAATATATACAGTTAAAACTTGGTGCATACAGCCTAACGTTTCTCTCGATATCCCACGCTTTGGAAACTGTCAACATGCCCCGAACTTGACATAGCAATCACTTAAACGTTTCCTAGTCATTTACGTGGCATATGATATAGAAGACAAGTCCCCTGAGCGCCCATGACCAAGTAAGGCTCGTAGGCATGGCCATTCAGCCAGCTGGTTGTCAAACAGGAGGCGGAACCCTCGATGCCTTCACCCCGACTTCTATACCTATTCTGGCAAAACTTAGGCCGCACTTCCCGGTGCATTCTACTTGATAACGTGATTAATATACTAAAGTAAGTGTATAAAGTATTACTTACCTTTTCTTTAGCTCTGCCCGCATGTTTTTGGACAGTTTTCGCAAAGAGTCCCCCCTTGTTCTCCGCCATCTTCGAGTCTTGGCCCACCACTGAAAAGTTAGTCCTTGCCGCAGATAGAGTAAAACTACACTGTTATAAAACGCACTTCAGGTACTTCTGTATTTTGACTTTTCACTATCTGTATATACCTAACACAGTATGTAAACTTCCACAATTACTAATATATTTTTGTCGTCAGCCACACAGCAGAAATCCTGATGTATGACTGTCCGCCGTACATTGAGTTTCACCCGCTGAGCCCGACTTCTATTATTGGAACGCCGGGCGAGAACTCCCAAATGTAGTTGACGGGAGCGAGATTTTGTCGCTGACAGTCTCTGGGAGTTGTCGCTCAGTGTTGCTAGTTTCACACAGACTACTGATAATTCTATTACGATTCTTTCTTTTCGACTATTGTGGGTAGAGAAAAATTACCACCAACAAATACAAAACTTTTGTGTACGAAGATATGTAATATGATACCAGGCGCTGGGTAGGTATGAATGCAACAGGTGCTACTCTACAGCAGGGACAAAGTCCTCTAAAAGCAGACGAAGCAACCAGGTATAGGCTGAGGGGCACTTATTAGAATACTTCTTCAAAGTATGCTGGCTGATAACAGTATAGTTTATAACTTGTGACGAACGCGTCATCGGAATACGGAAATGGAAGATAACAAAGATGGTGACCCGTAGAACTTACGAAAGCAAGGATGTTTCCAAGTCCAGCTGGTCATATGCTCCACATAATAAAAGGATATGCAAAAATGTCTGATATCATTCGGTATGTTGATAGTGCGTATGGTCAGACATAGTTCCTCTCTCTCTCTCACTCTCTCTCTCTCTCTCTCTC
>JAUUDZ010409943.1:0-15243 GCA_032361705.1 Panulirus versicolor | reverse complement strand
GTATCATTTCCCCTCTCTCTCTCTCTCTCTCTCTCTCTCTCTCTCTCTCTCTCTCTCTCTCTGCCATCTGTAAACCCTATCTTATCTTGACTTTCCACTTTTCTCTTCATATTTTTTGTTCTCATCGCCTCTTCTCGTCTTCTTCCCGTCATATTAATATGTGTCTTTGTCTTCCTCCTTTTCCACTCCCTTCCGCTCCTCTTCCTTCTGATATATCATAGAGTTTGGTAAGTCCGTTGTTCGGGACCATATCCCAGGTTGTGTATGGTGCCTTTCAACAGCAGATCAGTAACCGTCCTGGTTTGACTGGCGGAAGAAAGCTGGGGAGGTCGAGAATCATTTAATGCAAACCCAAGTTCACATAAACCAAGATCATTGTAACCCAGATGTGTGTGTGTGTGTGTGTGTGTGTGTGTGTGTGTGTGTGTGTGTGTGTGTGTGTGTATGGTGTCCTGTTCTATAAACGTCATCCTAACAGAGGATGGGTCAAGGGAGACACACCCCCGGTAAGGTCTCACACAAGAATACTACGGTTGGGGTGTCCGACAGCACACAGGCATGTACTCTGATACCTTCAGAAAGTCATTGCTTTCTAGTGTATGTATGTATATGTATGTGTATACGTATGTATTATGAATGTATATATGTTTGTACGTTTGAGGCTCTGATACTTCTGTATATCGTATTTGTCATAAGGTCGAGCATCACTAGATGTATGTACGTACGTGTAAACCATACGTATTATCATTACTCTCCTTAGGGAAATGACTCACGATCTGCTTAAAGAACGACGCCAGCCACACTGGACGTGTATGCCGGCCTTATCTCAGTGGTGCCCCCTCCATGACCCACTGTATATATACCAGGGGTATTGTGGGTAAACTCCCTCCACAGTCCAACTTACACCAGGGGTCAGGCTGATGCTGGAAGCTGTTTAGGGAACAGTAAGTCAGCCCAGTAGACGCGAGACATCTTTATTATTTCATATTTTGCAGTCTTTTTTTCCTTTTTTTTTTTTTTTTTCACTTAGTGTCTGTATTTCTTCATTTCATTGTTTACAGTTGCGGATAATGCGTTTCTGCCACGTTGTCTGTCCAGCATTCCTCATTTCCCTCGGCCCTCATTGTTTTGCCGACCGCTTGAGGAGCGAGGCTGTAATCTCGCCACGTTGGTCCGTTTCTCTGTTAGGTCTGGGTACTGGAGAACAAAGAGGCTGACGAACACGATTATATGCACATAGTCATCATGGCGTGTCGGGTATGGAACTCGCTGAATTACCATCGTGCGTTTCTTATAAATAACAAGTAGCCAGCCAGACACTAAACGCTTTCTCGCACCCGGACGTTCCCCTGCATTTTTGATGATTGTAGATATGGAGAGACAACATATGAGGGGAAGAAATAATAGATTAAATTGTCGTTAATTTTTTTTTTTTTCGATACCTGATACGTTAGATGGCTCTTGGTAGGTAACAAATTTTGACTGGGCAGTGCCTCTCCTCATAGCCCCTTATACTCCTTCTCTTAGCCATTCAGTCTGAACTTGAAACTCTATAGCGGTCTTGCTTTTATTGGCCTATTTGACAAGGTGTTCCACTCATCGGAACTCTTTATTTCCAAACTCGAATTTAAAACCTTTGTTACGATTTTCTTTCTTCACTGGATATTCAACTTTATTGAAAAACTCGTGATTGACTCGAGCCGCTTAATTCACTTGTGCTCCGCGAATATGCGGCTTTCTAGGTAATGTTGATATCCCAGGTCTCTCCTCATAGGTTAGATTTCTAAAGTGTCAGGAATTATTTCTGTCAACCTCTTCAGTATGCTTTCCAGAGAATTTATATTCATGCCATAATACGGTGCTCAGAACTGCTCTGCATAATTAAGGTGTGGTGTCTGGGCAGCTGCAGTGTAACATTTGTACTTTAATCGTTAACACTTCTCGGTCTAAATCCTAGAATTCTTTTCGCTTTATTTCGCACGTTTGTACGTTGTTGCCCCTGTTAAAAAAAAAAAGAGAGAACAAAGGCCTCTCACTCTCTTCATTTGTAATTTATTTTTTTAAACTATTTTACCAAACATTGAAGTGGGCTGTATGGTTAAATTGCTATAATAACTTTCAGTTTGCCACATGATTTATATGAACATTACACGTACCTCGTTTTGTTTTTTCTATTTGAATAAAAAAGAAAAATAGCCTATATATGGCACCATGATTGTTTAAAAAACAATAACGCTCTTGCTGAACCACTCCGCTGCGATGGGAGATAGAATAAGGCTACGCTTGACAACTTGTTAATGTCCCTAACGTCTCCAGAACCTTTGTCTCTGTCATCGATCCGCACACTGCTTGAAATATGTAGGAGGTACGCGCTTGCCCAGGTGGCCCAACAAGAAGGTTCCTTCCTTCGACTTTTCCTCCCGTTTGAATGGATGAACATCTGATCGATAGTTTGATTTATGGTGTTGCAACTAATACTGATCTCTCCTTTACACCTGTTCTTGTTAAATAGTTCCTGATATTCCTTTCATTCGCTAACATTGTCTGCAACACTGTACTAAAATGGCAGGCTGTTTACGTGTCAGTTTTGACACAGTCTCCATGACTCTAGTAGTCCTTCCAATCCTGTATGTAAAAAGTGTATTCCTTAATCTCTCTTTGATTTAGATTAAAACGATTGATCGTACAGGGGGAAGTAGGTCAGTAGCGAGGGTATGATTATCTTTTAAAGGCTAATAATGACAGGGGTTCTTGTTATTGAGAACTAGATACCCATACAAGGTAAAGCTTCTTCGCTGTGGCTTATACCTTTCTAACGAATCTGATTTCTCTATGTTCAAGCAAATTAGTTCAACTTTTGATTCGGTTTTTACACATATGAGGCATTCTGAATATAATTTAGAGCATCATATTTTGTTTACTTTGTAACAGTGAAATGATACAAGTTTGCGAGTGTTTGGTCAGGAGAGAGGCCAAGTTGGCTGTTCCCACGGTATGGCCGGGGTCTCGGGGCCTGTCATAGCCTGCGGCTCTCCTTACACCCACCCACTTGCCTCTGGTCCTCCTCCTGAAGCAACATACCCTTCTCAACACGCCCCCTTTCCTTCGTGTCATGCCCCTCCCAGTGGTTGCATACCACCTTGGGTTGTAGCGCTACACGCTCTGGCCTTCATGCACAGGATGCGAGAGGGTTGGGTCTGAGGGTGGTCGAATGTGGGTGTAGCGGGGGCGTCGCAGTGGGGCAGGGTAGCAGATGGGCCCAGTTAGGACCCAGATGTGCCGGCCATGCCAGCCAGGACACCTGTTGGCTCCCCAGGGGGGAAGGGGGAGGTCCTGTGTGTGTGCCACCCAGACCCTCACTCCTCACACCCACGCCTTGATACTCTTCACCAACGCCCCGGTGCTACACATATGGCCCCTCCCCCGTAGTTCCACGCTCATTTAAACTACATGTACCTCGACACTCGTCCCCGCTCCATACCGCGTATACAACCCAGCTATTACCCCTGAATTTGCGCTTTTGTTATTGCCACCCAGTACACCCGTTCTTCAACCGTCTGTACACCCAACAGTCTCACCCTTACACCCAGACGTGTACGCTTTAACTTCTTTGACTCCACCCTGCACACCCACGTCTACACGAATCTTCCATCCCCGTTTATACGTGTTCCATCCGCGCCTCCAAATGGAGCTGAATGGTTCCCTCCCCGGTCTGTATAGAGGGAGGTGAATGGGTGAACAGAGGAATCTGAATAGGTTTTATCCCAGTGTGTGTAGAGGAATCTGAATGCATTCTATCTGATGTATATAGAGGGATCTGAGTGGGGTCCTTTTTGTGTATAAAGGTAGCTGAATGAGTTCCTAGCTAGTGTGCATTGAGGGAGTGAATGGGTTCCTCTCCTAGAATATAATTTGCCAGGTTTGTTCAGGGAGAGTAGACACAAGTATTGGCTGCTGAGCATAATGTAATATTAGACAATCAAGAAGCCTAGGGCGAATACCAGATTCACGTTTTAATGTGGGCAGTAAAGTACGGTGGGGGACATTCCTCCGTAACCTAACTTAACCGAAACAAAAATTATGGAAGAAAAAGTCCGGACCGCGCTTTATGAAACCATGTAACTACTCCATGTATAGTAAAGATGGTTGTGACTGGGAACAGGAAATGGAAGATGGGGTACCAAGCGCAAATTATAATGTAACGTGTGAGTCATTCAGGCGTCGGCGAGTACTGTGCCATATGCGAAGGAGCTTCCTTTAGCGGGCACGCTGTTGCCACCCACCAACAGCAAGCCTGGGAATTTTCGCTCAAAGACTCTAAATACACCGCCTTAATGTTTATACTTTGTTCTTATTTTCTAGTAAGATATTTGCTTATGCAAGTGAGCTTTCGTTAACATATTTTGTAAAAACATATTTCTTTGAAAGTTCGATCTTTAACGCTGTTAGGCGTTAGGGTGAATTTGGAATAGGCTGTTTTGGTAAGGCATGATTTAGGTCAAAGGGTCTTTGAGGAAAACTTAGGTAGAGGTAGACCTGATCTGGGATGAAACAACTTAGTAAAGGATTGACTTTGGCCCAGCCTTTGATGCAGAATTGGTTTGGCGTATCCTCCCTGATTCTTTATCGTTTCCATAAAGCTCGGTCTGCTAGTTGATATTCTCTTGATGTAACAAGTCGGCGTCCTCGAAGATTTTCAAAGTCTGGTGTAATTCGTTTTTCTAGACACCACCCTTCCACTCCAACCTTTTTTTGTAAATGTTTTCCTTTATTTCCCTTATGAGGTCTTGTGTAATATTTTTTTTTTCTTTTGTAAGACATGTGTTACCGCTAAACTTAGGTTTAACTCAGGCTTACTTTATTAATGTTAGCCTTTACGGTTGAATTATGTCACTTTTGGTTTGGGTGAGTCGAGTTATTCCATGTTTAGTTTTGTTTACTTAATCTTAGCTTGGTTTGATGAAAGATTAAGAATATACGGGTTTAAAGTAGGTTGATGTTCAGTTGAACGTAAACTTGGTTTGAAGACTTAACTTACATCGTATTTTATGTTTGAGGCACCACTCTCGGACAAAAGAGCACATTTGAGGTTAGGACATTGCTAAAACATGAAAAAAGGGTTAAAGAGAGGGATGGTAATCTTGCTTAGTGTGGTTGTTGCCGTGGGTTTTGCAAGACACGTCCATGGTGATGCAGAAGATGTAGGTAGCGATGTTTATGAAGACCGTCATCGAAGTGAAACGAATCCCTCCCCCTAGCGATGGTGCCTCAAATTCTTACGTTAGGTCTATTGCCTGGCGGTGTACTAACCTACGTATATGTACAATACGGAGAAGGAGTTCAACACTTGTGGGGACCCGAGTTCAGATGTCGCTTGAATGCCTGTCGCAGGCTTGGGGAGGGGGAAGGGAAGACTGACGGTTGCGATGGAAGGGGATGGATTGGGTGACGTAACGTAGTGGGAGTGGAGATGATGGACAGAGGTGTTGGCGTGGTGCTGCCCAACCATTGTCATGTGCTTATCACCAACTGAGACGTGCAGAGGCCGCGCCACTAAACGTTCACCTCCTTTCCTCTTACTTGACCTTTAGTTTTCTACGATGTTGACCAAATAAAGGCTTTTGTGAGTTGTTTTGACGGCTAGAATACTTTCAGAGGTTTTATATATATATACGTTGACTCAAGTAACAGATTTCTTAGAGGGAGACCGAATTATCATAATTTATATACTCTAAAAGTGTTGGCTCCGTAGAGCGGAGACGAGTGTGCTACAAGGGTTTGAGAGGTTAGAATAAAGTATATTTTAAAACAACTTTGGTATGATTCGATAAAAGGGAGAACACCTTTTAACTGTAACAGCAGAAATTTCGATTTGGTATCGCAGAATATCTACGATTTTCTACGTAAGAATCGTGAATGTGTAGCAAGATAACCCAAATGGAATCTGAGCTAGTGATATGACTAAAAGTCTATAGCACGCATGTATTCTGATTACCATAGTAACTTTTTTAAACTTGCTCATTGACACTTGCAATTTGCAGGATGAGAGCTGAGTGAGGAGGGAATTGCTTGGGTTTGAAGTGTTTACGGTTTAAGAAGACGGTAGGCCACCTTGTCACATGCGGTTGGCTTGACATTGGCAATAAAAATGGTTTTTCCTAAAGTGATGAGAGACGTGATGACTGCATCAAAATGGCAGATGACGTAGGTGACAGCCTGGAGTGGTAAGGTGCTGCTAAGTCTTGATGCCTTATTTGCTGACTTACCTATTTTCACTGATGAGGTTAGCTTGTCATCTCCGTGGCCTTAATCGCTAGTTTGGTCATGCTTTTTTCGCATTTGGTTTTCTATTGCTCTGTATTGGCTCAGTTGTTGTTGATAGGTGGCATTGTTAGGATATGAAATTCTTTTGGCTTTGTTGGTGTCTGTTAGGGATGGAATTTACTAATTCCTTAGGATTTAAAAATGCGTTCTCTCGTGTCAGGATTCCTCAAGGGGCCGAGGTCTGCTGAGGCATTGCTAATTTGTTGTTCCCCAATGGGGGCTGTTGCCAGGGTCATGGGAATGACAGCACTTTTTACGGGTATAAATGCCTTTAGGGATTTTGCATGTCGCTGGGGAATGCTTCTGGCTCCCTTTGTTCAGTGTTGTTCTGACACTGCTGTGAGGGTTTTTCTGCGTCCCAGGCAGGAGATAATTCTACCGGCACTCCAGATTGGGATATATTGAATGTCTTAAGTTTTATTCACATCTTCGTTTATATATATGTAATTTTGTGAGATTCTGGATTGTCAGCATGGTACAAACTCCATAAAATTATGTGCTTCACACAGAATTTAGATTTGCGTTTTGCATTTCAGCTGTGCATGGAAAAGAATTATGTTGGTCCTGGCTAGGATTACTCGTGGTTTTTCTAGGATCCTGGAGGTGATCGAGGAGCTGCCAGGGTCCCTGGAAAGTGTTGCTGGAGAACTTTATGAATTGTTGCTGAGGATCCTTGGGAAATGTTGTCCCCAGGGGTCCCTGGGAAGTGTTGGGTTCTTTATGTAATAGTGCTGAGGATCCTTGGGAAGTGTCATCCCTAGGGGTCCTTAGGAAGTGTTGCTGGGGACTCTGAGAAGTGTTATTAAAGGTCCCGGGGAGGTGTTACTGGGATTCCTGAGTGGTGTTGAGGGTCCCTTGGAAAGTCTTGTATGGGTCGCATGGGTTCCTGAGAGTGTTAGTAGGGTCCCATGAGAGTGGCTTGATCCCCTGTGAGTTGTTGGTGGAGTCCCTAGGAATGTGTCTAGGTCTCATGGGAAGTGCTTCTGGAGTTCTTACTGAGGCGTTGTTGTTGGTTCATAGAGTTGCTAAGAGCTTCTTAGGTATTGCTAGGTTTATGGGAAGTGTTGCTGTTGATCCCAGGATATGTTGCTGAGGGTCTTGTCAAGTATTGCTGGAACTTTTTTCTTTTGAGATGGCTGTTTTCGGATTATCGTAATGTTGCTGGTTCTTATTTATGGTAAACTGCACATTAGATCAGTTGAATTAAGGCTGTCCAGTTGAGATTTTGTTTTGACCGTGGAAGCTATGCTTTCATGTCTTCTACGTTGTCTGGTATATGTCAAGTGATTTGGTTGTCTGTATGTTAGTAAAGGATATGTGTACCCAAAGGCATGGGATTTATTAATTTCCCCTATGTTGACCTACAAGAATCCAGCAGTGATGAATTTCAAACAGAACTTAGATGGATCCTGTACATGTACCTAACATTGTATTGTTTTAGTATTTAGTAGTGCACCTGTACTCATTAAGTAACAGCCAAGCAGTCAATGAGGAAAATCTATAACTTCCACAGAAACTTTCTCTCATTTTCTTTCTCTCCCATGAACAGAAGTCCTTATTGTGTCGGAAAGAAAAAAGAGAGAGGTAAGAAAATGATAGTGAAGGCAAGCAGAAAAAATGGAACTATATGTGGTGTATGTCAGGAAAATATGTTGAAATCTGACAAGACATATGCTTACTGAGAAGTGGGACCAGCACTTCTGACATGGAGGGCTTAAGATGGTTCTGGGTATCACTTCAGCACTCATAAGTCAGCATGGTAGTATTTCTCAGGGTGGGCTAGAGTTCAGGAAAGTATTATTTTAGAATTTACAACATTGTCAAGTGATTAATAATGAATTATCACATTCATATTTGTAAGGTTGTCATGGTATTAGTAAGTTATTCATAACGAACTGTGGATTCACCTATATAAAGAAAAAATATATAGGTATTTCTTTTTCAAAAGTTAAGGAAACAAAACTATATCTTGCATGCTTGTTCTCCCACTGCAAAAGAGTATGCAGGGATAGTAGTCTTCAACCCTGCCTATGTTTGTCTGTGGACGTTGTTATTGTAACTTTTTAAGAACAAAATGTGATAGAGACTTTGTTTACACCATAAGTACTCCCTTTAGAAGTAATGGGGCATATAGTTGCATAAATATGCATATAGATTCTAATTTTGTATGTGCTATATCTCAGGAGTGGTGAATGATGAGTTCAAATTTATATATGCATTAGGCAAAGACTAATGTCATTTTTGCAAGTTGATTTTTTCTAACTTTTTGAAGAACAATAGGCAATGTAAGAGCATCTTGTTAATTAATTTGTATTTATGGCATTTAAAAAGATTGTAAATTAGAGGATTTTCCTGCAGGTCTCTCACCGCAAGGGCCTACCACATGTGATATACTGCAGAGTATGGCGATGGCCAGACCTACAGAGCCACCACGAGTTAAAACCCCTCGAGCACTGTCAGTACCCTTTCTCAGCCAAACAGAAGGAGGTGTGCATCAACCCCTATCACTACAAAAGAGTAGAAAGTCCTGGTGAGTGTTGAGCTGTTCACTGAGTTTTCAGTAATTCCCAGGTTTTGATACAGAAGTTACTCTGAGAGAGCCCTAGTTGACATTTTTTGAAATAAACGGCATCCATGATAGTATGTATTATCTATTTACAATTAATGTCTCGCTCTCTGAAAGAGGATTCTCTATGTGATAGTGCAAACATGTTCTTGGTCAAAATTTTTAGACAAAACTGCATGAAATTTGAAAAAAAAACAATAAACAGGCATTACCGGAATATGCCTGCTTGTGATTACACCATGAGAGAAAAGTCACCTTTGGTTTGGTTGTATCATTATTAATGGATGAAAAGTAGTAGTTCATCAGTTCCATGCTACTTGATGTAGTATATAGTATATAAAATTTTCTGAGGCCATTCAGGCAAGGGATTTGGTATATCAGGCTTGCAAAAACTCTCCTTCCTCTTACTCCCATTCAGTATTTACCATTGTTCATTATCACTGCAAGTACTTTATCCATGAGGCAAAGCATTTCTTTGTTCAAAGGAAGTGTGTTAACCTCTCCTCTTCATCCACTGATAGGTGTCTCAGGTCTGTAGATAAATACATTGCTAACAATTCCTGTTGCTCCAACTTTCATCACTTTTCTGTCTAGATGGTACTATAGCTGTCTCTCTCATAAACAAAGCAACTCTCTTTGGTTCTTGTTTCTCCTTTAACTACCTTAGATATGACTTAACATTCCCTCTTGCTCAGATGCTCTTCTTAATGATCATATGCTCCTCCCTGTAATCTCTTTGAACTCTTCAAACTTCTTTCTCTGGACATAAGCTCATATATTCCATTTCTTGTTAAAAGCCAGAACCTTCCCTCCTTGGAATTATGTATAGGTAAATCCCATTCCTAAGAAGGTGACTGTTCTAACCTGTTTAATTATTATTCTGTTGCATTGATATCCACCATTTCCAAAGTCTTTGACTCCCTTTTTTCAACTTTCATAACCCTAGAGATCTTGAATCTCAGTCTTCTCTGTGATCATCAGTATGGCATCTGTAAGGTGAGAGCCTATCTTACTGATGTCTGGTTATCAAACCAATGTAAAAGAAAAGAACAGAGAAAAAATTATATTTTAATTTGCATTATAAACTAATTCTTTTCTTTTGTTTTCAGTTTTACCACCAGTTCTGGTTCCTCGGCACTCAGAGTTTGCCCCAGGGCACTCTCTTTTGACGTTCCAGCAGCAGCTACCGGAACCCATGCCCAACAATGTCTCTTTATCCCAAAATGGTTTTGTCCATTCATCAATGGGTGGAGCATCACACTCACAAATAATGGGTGGAGGGAATTTGACTGGTATCAACCAGCCTCCTTCACCAGTTGGGAGTGTTGTCAGTCCCACCAGTCAGAGCCCTCACAGTCCCTATGGCAGTATTCCAGGTTGGTAGTGCAAAGTATGGAGGTTAGCAAGCTTGGTTAATAACACGTTTAAGAATGTTACAAAGAAGACGTTGTACTTTCATATGAGTTTTTCTTCTTGTCATGTTTTATAACTAGGCTTAATTATCTATTAGTACTTTCTTATTGAAATATATGTAATTGTGTGAAGACTGTAATTTTTAATGTATGCAGGTGGGGGGAGCTTGAGTGGGTTGAACCAACCTCCCTCTCCAGTTGTCAGTCCTGCCAGCCAGAGTCCACACAGCCCCTATGGCAGTATCCCCGGTCAGTACAGTCCGCTACTCTTTTAAGAACTGAATCACGACATTGTAGAACATACACCCTATCATTTTATGCTAATTCACAAGAAAACCTATCATTTTATGCTAATTCACAAGAAAACAAGATGCAGTGTTTTTGTCCATTGGCCACCCTGGTTGAAAAGGTAGATTTTTTAGGGGGATTTGCTGTGTGTAAGCTGTCATCCTGTTGACCAAGACTGAGCATAGCTAAGTCATTGGTTACGAGATAGTAAAGTCATTATAGAATGATCAGTTTTTTCAAGCCACATTTCACCTTTGCCTTATGCAAGTGCTACTCTTACCATTTAGGAGGAGTTTTGATTTCTAAACTTTTATGTTTCCTGTTATTATAAGTTTTCTCATCTCTTCTACTCCTGTTTTTCTTCTTTTTGTATATTTGATGAGGGACCTCTCAATGTTTTTCATGTTTTCCTTGTGGAAGCAATGGTGACTGCTTCCACCCTATGATAACCAGACAAGTATATAGAATTGTTTAGCATATGCTTTTATTCATGGCTCTTGGGTCTTCAGCACCAGTGTTAACATGGTAAAAACCAAAATATTTGGGAAAGATTCTGTATATTTCCTTATTTTGAATACAGGGACTACAAGATATACATATTAGCAGAAAAATTTTGATATTGAAGAACAATTAGTTTTTAAGTGTAAATAGTGTTTGTACAGTAACTCCAGGAATTTATCCCCAAAGCAGATACTCCGCCACCAGCGTATAGTCCAAGTGAAGATATAAAACCCCAGTCCACTGATACAGCAATGGAGACCGTTCCTGTGGGTGCTGTTATTAATGCTAACGTTACACCAGTTACATACCAGGTAATAAATTGTTTTGTATTTTTCTTATGTATATGTAGTATAGTAAGTCTAGAAAATGTTACATTCTTTTTGTTGTCATTTATATTCATGAGAATTAGGTTGGACAGTATTCTTTTGGTTGTGTAATTATGTAAATTAGAAGGAAACCAAAGAGGAAAGTGTTTTCATTATTATTGTGCGGTGCTGAGTAGAATGATAATGCCCTTGATGTAGTGCATAGGTAAGCTGCACAGAAGTATAAGGGGTAAATTAAGTTAAAATGAGTGAATACAATAAAAAGTTTGACTTCTTGGTACATGAACTAGGAAGCAAATGAACTAGTTGTTGTTCAGGATTAGTTAAAGTAAGTTAAAGTGCATAAATTGAGGAACATCTTGTGGAATGAGAGGTTACTGAGAGCCTTTGAGCAGAATAATATACCATGAAATTGTGTGAGCGATTTGTTATAAGTAGGGAGACTGCATGTTGGTAACTATTGACAGCATGAAAGAAAGCAAAAAGGGTACAGAAATGATAAAAAGGGAGTGAATGAGGAATAATCAAATTATGGGTTGACTCTGGGAATGTTTTAGAGTGGAACCAGACAGAGGCACACATATTCAGCACATGCTCTTTTCTTGTACATTAACTTGGGAGTAAAAGTGACCAGATATAACACAACACTTTTAAAAACCAATCATCCAGTGCTGGAATTGGATTGTGTGGTAATCAGTGAGGAAACCATACTCCCAAGAAATTCTTACAACATGAAGATGGTAACTGCTCAGATCCAGTTACCATAGGAACATTTCTACTGGGTTATGGAATTTCAAGTCTGCTTTAGTGTTCTGATAGTGCACTAGCATCCAAATTTATGAGATTTTCTAGTACATACTTATGCTGGCTTTCATTTATATGTTTATATTTTATTAAGGGTCTTGCTATGTGTTTCTTAATTACTCTTTTAAAAAACTTATATGGTACTTGTTTTATACTTGCAGGACCTTTTCAGAAAGATGTCTTGGGGTAATTATAAATGAATAAATAAAGTGTTGATAAAGAAGTTACTCACAGGAATATTATATCCTGATGCAAAATGTATTTTCAGGAACCTACTTTTTGGTCAAGTATAGCATATTATGAGCTGAATAACAGAGTCGGTGAAGTATTTCATGCCCAGACACATTCAGTCATAGTTGATGGCTTCACAGATCCCAGCAACAACTCTGAGAGATTTTGCTTAGGATTACTGTCAAATGTTAATCGCAATTCTACCATTGAAAATACAAGAAGACACATTGGTAAAGGTGGGTACTATGCCTTGGTTTTACGGGTGTTAGAATTTTAAAGTTTATGATGATTAATATTTGTTCAGCATGACTGTACAGATAGTAATTATAGTTTTTGATCTTTTTTAGAAATGAGTGTGGTCTGTGAAAAACATTATATGGTCTTGATTACCTCTTGGAAACACTTCATTTGGACCAATAAAAGTACTGATTGTTGAAGTATTTCCTTATGTAGCCAGGCACCTCATTTTTTTTTTATTCAATAGTGGTATTAAAAATAAGTAATGTAAGCATGATGTTTAAAAAGTTTGAAGTCTTAGGTATTTCATTGTATGAGAGATGTGAATGATTAACCCTTCTCAAAAGTTTTGCCTAGGTAACTCGTCAGGGAGATAGGGCAAAACTCACCAGGTTGACTTTGTTTAGTTAGATACTGGTACACTTTGGCTGTTGGTGCATGAAGAAGGTAAGTAACTTGAGAACAGTTGTCTGATCATCTGTACAATTAAAGTGTGGATGTTGGGAGCAGGGCGTTTGTGTATGAGGTGCTTCTTGGACCACCTTATGTATTGTGAGGTAAATTTTTTGTAGATGATACAAATAAATGTTATGTCCATATTCTCTAAAGATACATTGCAAGATATACTTTACCCCTTGTAGGAGTTCACCTGTACTACGTTGGTGGGGAAGTGTATGCAGAATGTTTGTCTGACTCGGCTATCTTTGTTCAGTCTCGTAACTGTAATCACCACCATGGCTTCCACCCATCTACTGTTTGCAAAATCCCACCTGGATGCTCACTTAAGATCTTCAACAATCAGGAGTTTGCCCAACTCCTATCCCAGAGTGTCAATCATGGTTATGAAGCTGTGTTTGACCTCACCAAAATGTGTACAATTAGGTAAGAATTTTGATAAATGTATTACAGTACATCAGATCCTTATTTAGTAGTTGTTTATTATGCTAGCTCATGATAGAGTTATATGAAGACTGTATATATACCTGGAATGAAGTTATGAGTTGACTTGTTTTTAAATCTTATTGTAGGATGTATTATGTGAAAATTTCCTCCTGTTAAAATTTTATGTCAGTCGTTCTGTATGAAATATTAACACATTTTATTTTTTTGATGTCAGGATGTCATTCGTAAAAGGCTGGGGGGCAGAATATCACAGACAGGATGTTACGAGCACCCCATGTTGGATTGAGATACATCTTCATGGTCCTTTGCAGTGGTTGGACAAGGTGCTCACACAGATGGGTGCACCAAATGACCGCATCTCCTCAGTTTCCTGAGTCCTGCTGGTGTCTACTACTAGTGTCCCATCACAACAACATAACTCACGTCTCTTGCTCCACACTTATCTCTCACATTCTAATTGTCAAGTTATTTCATAATCCTACAGCATTTGTACTGTCGTCCCATTTTGTTACATTAAATATACCATTACTATTTAGTCAATTGTGCAGCGAGCTCCATATTTCCTGCATCACACAATGTGATAACAGCCTTATGAATTGGGGGCTTTCAAAGTGAAGTCTCTCATAATTTTGTCCTTATATTGAAACACTGTATGCCATATTTAAAATTAACTTCAGCTGTGACTTCTAGTCATCACAGTATAATGGAGCACTTTTTGTAAGCACCACTAATTTCTTTTGTTTCTCTTTGTTGAATGCGGTTCTGAAATACGCCATCTCTGACAATAGTCCAAGATGATCACACAAATTTATGGACAGAGACTGTTCTGCAAGATTTTTCAAATATAGTGGTATGTACAGGTTCATAGTAGGTAGGATCAGAATGCATGTCTCACAGTTGTGAGCTGCTGATAGTTTTTAATGGTACTGAAATGCACAAGCTAGAAAGTTTTGAGTACTATTGAATCTTTTGGTTCAGTGGTATGTGTTTGGTATTAAGTCTGTATATGTTTTCTAAGATAACTTAATGAATGTTGACACTTGAACATCTAATGGAATGCCTTTTAAGTTTTTCATGATTCACCCATCATCATCAAATTGTGTTTTCAGGTTAAGTCTTACATCAGTAAACCAAATGGATATGTACAAATGTTTATTGAATAGTAAGCTTCTCGTTCAGGTTTTACATGATGCATTTGGAGGGATGTTGAATTTAGAAAGGGAATTATTGAATAAACTTTCCCTCCTTGCCTAGTTTATGCATTGTGCATCATCAGAATGATGCAAATATTCAGGGTTTGGTGGTAGAACTGAATTGGTGCTCATAACTGGAAGGGTTTTTATTTTGAAAACAAACAATTTATAAAATCTGAGCTCAAATCATTCTTCTTTTCACATTAGGAAGAAAATAAATGGCCACCTACTCTGAAGATTAGAATTTGTTAAATTCATAAATTCTTGCTGCTAACACGCTAAATATTTAATGGTTTTGGTGAATTGATGTTCAGTGATAAAGACTATTAATATATTAAAGATTGTATTGCGCCCACTCAACTTGGTTATTGATGGACTAAGTGTAGAGTAACAGCTAACAAGATCACAATTTTCCAAGTTTGGCATGAATTAAAACATACCAATTAATTCTGATAAAA